>JAOUQZ010083431.1:0-17082 GCA_028564935.1 Neosilurus hyrtlii
AACAAACAACATTTTCACATAATTCCCCTTTCCGCTGTCCAGATTATTCAGGGCTGTGTGATGGAGGTGTGCGATGGCGTCCTCGGTAGAACGGTTGGGACGGTACGCAAACTGTAGTGAGTCCAGGGTGGCCGGTAGAGAAGAAGTGATGAAGTCTCTGATGAGCCTTTCGAAGCACTTCATCAATCCCGAGGTGAGGGCCACTGGGCGGGAGTCGTTCAGGCAGGCGGGCTAAGGTTTCTTCGGGACCAGAACAATGATGGACTGTTTGAAGTACGTCAGGATTATAGCAAGCTGGTCAGCGCAGGTCTTCATGACTTGACCCGTGATGCCGTCTGGTCCTGCTGCTTTCCTTGTGTTCATCCTCCTGAATGCCTTTCTCACGTCGTGTTCTGAGATGATGAACGAGTTGTCCTCTCTGGTGTGCTTCAGAAGTGCGCTGCCCATAGCAATGTTAGTGCTGCTAACGCTGTTAGCGCTGCGAGCTGCAGCCTCGAAGCGAGCATAAAAGGTGTTTAGCTTGTTTGCCAGAAAAGCGTCTCCATTCACCGATCTGGAAGTTGGTGCTCTGTAGTCCGTCATGTTCCTCAGTCCCTGCCACAGACTCCTAGAGCCACTCTTTTGGAACTGTGACTCTGGTTTCTGTGCGTAGCGCTGTTTCGCCTCCTTCACCACTCTGCGCACGCTGTAGGACGCGGTCTTGTACTCGTCTATGTTTCCACTGGTGAGCCCCGTGTTATACGCCGCAGATCGGGATCACACAGCATTGCGGACAGATTTATCCACCCACGGCTTCTGGTTCGGAAACGTTCTGAAGGTGGTCTTCTGAACCGTGTCGTCCACCAGTTTTCCTACGAATCCCACAACCACTTTTGTAAACATGTTGACATCATCAGAGCTGCGCCGGAACATGTCCCAGTCTGCGTCATCCAGAGCATCCTGCAGTGCGGGATGTGGTCCATCCAGCGTGACACCTCCCTCCGAGCCGAAACTTCCTGCTTGAGCCTTTTTGAATTGTTTAAACAAACAAATTGGATGGTGACTGTTGTGAAGCATTGTTATTGCAGCCCTTGTGCTCAGTAAGTTGCCAAGCCTTGTCTCGCCAGTGTATGTACCCTTCCCATGTTTAACTTTAACTATGGCTTTACATATTAATGAAATAAAAAACAGCACAGGGGTTCAGACTAGAATGCGGTTTGAGCCGCATTTTTCTGTCTGAGTCTGGCCTGCATCCGACAGAGCAGTAATTAAACCTGACCCGATCCAGACAGGCATTAAGATATTTACCCGATCCGAACCCAAGAATAATTTTTCTAAATATCTGTCCGAAGTTCTAAACTTGGCCCGACCCTTCGGGTACATTGGGCTCAGGTCGGGTATCCACTTACTAGTCAAGATGCTCCCACTAAAAGGAACATTTCGTAATATGCCAATATAGAACAACCAGAGCAAGTTTGAAAATCCCAGCTTCCACGGCAGGCAACTGTTCAGAAACCTAATGTAAAGTTTTGCCTCTGTGATCTTTAAAAGTAGGTCAACATCACTCACACACAAACTCATCCTAGCACTTACAGTCTAGTGAGCAAGCATTCCAAGTTTGAGAGCCCTGGCTTCAGCAAGTAAATGTCCAGAAAACTTATATACTGTTTTGCCTCTGTGACCTTGAAAAGTTGGTCAAAGTCACTCACACACAAACCTAGCACTCATAGTAGTGAGCCATCATACCAAGCTCCACCCTTGTCATGCCTGGGCGCATCAAGTAAATGTCCGGAAACTAAAGTGGGACAGATGGACAGACAGATGGTCGGAACCCATTCCTATAGCTCCTGGGTATCTGATTTTTACCTTGATTATACTTGATTTTACCTGATTTTAATCTTAAACTTATTTAAACCTAATCTCAACAATAAAACAACACAACAAATTTGCCATGTCACAAAAAGCAGAAGCCATGTTGTTCAGCATACACCAGGATTTAATAGCCTGTAGAATTGTTTTCTGTATAATTTTATCAGTTCCTCACATCATTGTGGGTAAATTCTGGCCAATGGCAATGTTGTTTCAGTTCATTGATGTTTAAGGACATTTGTTTATGGACAAGGTGACACAGTGGCATAGTAGTTAGCATGTCCAACTCACAGCAAGAAGGTCTTGGGCTGGAAGCTTGGGTGTTTCAGAGTTCTTCCCATGCTTGTGTGGGCTTCCTCTGGGTCCTCCAGTGTTCTCCCACAGTATAAAGACATGCATATTACATTTCATTACATTAACAAAGATTCTGAGGTTTGTCATGATCCTGCTTAAAAAATTCTCCTTTTTTTGTGGTAAGCTCAAGCAATAAGTGCAGCAGGAAATGCCAGCTCTGCAATAGCCTTTCTCAAGGGTCTGTATTTTTAAGATTTTAACTGTAGATTACCCTTCCACTTTATCAAGCATGTTCTTGTACAAGGATGACAGCGCTATCGGCTACTTAGCTCGAACCTAAAAAGAGATTCAGTCCACCCTGGAAGCTGACTTTGCCACACTCTGCAGACACCTTTCTTTCTGGCACCTTAAATTGAGACCAAAATGGTATGCTCAATGTATCACCTGACGAATCAAAGAGAGACTGCTAGAACTAAGACTGGATGGCAAGAAGCTTAGGTTTGACCACTTGCCAATATACCTTTCTCTCACTTTGGACCACAGCTTAACCTTTGGCATACACCTCAAGAATACAGTGGTCACAAAATAAGTCAACTTCACCACCCTATGTACTTTATGTCCTCAACAACTTAAGACTTGTCTCAGGCACACTAAAATTGAATGTAACTCTTCCGTCATGCTGTCTCTGGCATTCCTCCTACTGAAGTGCTTAAATTAGCCAAGAAGGCCAAAGCGAAGGGCTGTCTGGTTTCCTCATTTGATTGTGCCATAGCCCCTTAATGCATCTTGAGGCAACACTTTCCTACCAGTGCTGCAACATTGTGAAGGCTCCTACTGCTGTTAGCATCTTGGGTCAAGGACAGACGGCGGGAGCAGTGGAGAACCACAGACAACCACCACCACATATTCACGAAGACGTCCTTGCCCAAGCCTAGTGGCTACCAGTTAGAGTTACAGTTTATTTCACAGTTTGTGGTAAAGTCATGATAAAATAATATACATATAGTTTGTTTGGTATCTCATTCCACTCCAATTCTTCAGAAAGTTTTTTCCTAGTTTGAGCATTTTATATATAAAACTTGGTAGTATATAAAAGTGAAGAAGATCCAGTATTATTCATGTGCACATTGGCAATACAGAGAAAGAATTCTTGTGAGTTTGAAGGGAATTTTTTATGATTGATGTCATACATCATTTTTGCAAGGAGTTGGTAATGCAAGAAGTGTGGAGGTAAAATGCAAGCACATCCAAAAACAGGACAGCATGATCCCCAACAGCTGGCAAAATACATAAATCAGAGAGTGAGTTTTTATCAGTGCATAAAAAAAAAAATAAGGAGCAACAAGATAATTGTATATATTGATAAGAGTATGACACTGGACAATATCAGTTCAATGGCTTTGCTAATTTCAACATGATGGTTCCAAAAAAATTTGTAATCTTTAAGAACACCTAAGAACTTTATAAAATCTTGACATTCTAAAATTACAAGAGGAAGAGTAATGGTTCCAGCACTGAGCCCTGGAGAACTCCACATTCAATGCCTGACTGGTTAGATGAGTTCGTCCCAACAACTGTAATTTGCATCCTCTCTCTGAAATCTAGAAAGATTCTATTATCTACTATGTGAAATGCCTTTTAAAAATCAATAAAGACTCCACAGAAAAAGGTACCCTTATCCATATAAAATTGACAAGCAATAATTATATTACAATTCGCATGTATCACAATGTATTTTTTATTATGGCGCTCATAAGGGGACTCAGAAGGGGAAAAAAATGGTTTCTCGTGCGTACAAGAAAGTACCACATGCACATGAGAAAGCATAAGCTATGTATAAAATATAGAAATACGTGACTTAATTGAGCTGCATTTTAACCTTGAACTTGCCTATAATGACATTGCAGCTTTGCTTGTCCGGTGTCACCGTTATGTTCTCTCATATCTGAATGATATAAAGTCTTGTGGTCTGTTTTGGCGTAGGGGATACATCAGTGGTGATCAATCACCTGATCACCTAATAACATTCAATTCAATTAAATTCAGTTTAAATTGACATTGTCACAAAGCAACTTTACATAGTAAAAGTAATTTAAAAAGGAATTTAAACATTTTTCTACAATCCCTACACATCCCTAATGAGTAAGCCTGCGGCAACGGTGACAAGGAAAAACTTCCTCAGTTGACAAAGAAACCTTGAAAATTTAAGGAGTTATTTAAGGTACAGTGGCAGACCCCATGCCTGAGCTTTAGGGTGGGGTGTTTATGTTCCACATAATTTTTGTATGTGCATGTGTTATCATGCCCTCTGCATAGGTGCTGCCCAGTCACTTGCATCACCTTTCACTATCTGCGATTGTGCCTATGCTGGAAAAAGGATACTAAAATATGAGATTGTCAAAAAATATGGCAAAAGTTATTCTTTTTATTATAATTATTTTATTTATTTTTACAAGTATGGACCACCAGTCTGTAAAGTCAATGTAAAGTTTGGTTTGCTGCATATAGGCAAAATTGTGATGGCAAGAGGATTGGATCAGAGCATCTACAAAAATTTTTAATTAACTAATTCATTCATTCATTCAGTCACCAAACCAGCTAATATTACTAGGGTTGTGAGGAGGCTGGAGCCCATTTCAGCTGACTCAGGGTGAAGGCACAACACACCTTATCAGCTTATCAGTCCATCATAGGGCCAACACACTCACACCTAGGGGCAATTTGGAAAAGCCAATTAGCCTAATGTGCTTATTTTTGGGGCGGTATGGTCACATAGTGGTTAGCACATCCACAAGCTAACACGCAAGAAGGTCCTGGGATTGAGTTCAGGACTTGGGTGTTTCTGTGTGTTTTCATGTTCTGAAAAGGGGGTTTGCTCCTGGTACTCTGGTTTCCTTCCACATTCCAAAGACATGCACATTAAAGTAACTGACTGTTCCAAATTCCCCTAGGTATAAGAATGAGTGTGAGTGGGTGTGTGAGTGTTGACCCCCAATGGTCTGGCAACCTGGGTGGCAGTTCGGCTTAGCAAATGAGTGAGTAAGTGCATGTCTTTGGATTGTGGAAGGAAACTAAATTACCTGGAGAAAACCCACACAGGCACAGGAAAAGGTACCCTTTGCAAAACAT
This sequence comes from Neosilurus hyrtlii, assembly GCA_028564935.1. Classification (NCBI taxonomy): domain Eukaryota; kingdom Metazoa; phylum Chordata; class Actinopteri; order Siluriformes; family Plotosidae; genus Neosilurus; species Neosilurus hyrtlii. The sequence goes on from JAOUQZ010083431.1 coordinate 5,272, forward strand.
GCGAACACTGAAACAACCACAGGCTTCAAATCTATGACCTTCTTGGATGATGATGCCCCTCAATTAAACTTTATATTGAATTTGATGCATGTAATTATCAGTAAACATTAATGTATTTCTCTCTCTCTCTTTCACTCTCTCTCTCATTCTCTCTCTCTCTCTCATCTGTGAATGCACAGCTCTTTAGAGTTGTTCTTTGCCAGCAGCCAAAATAATAAACTGATATATGGTGAACCACCTAAATCACCCCGTGCCAACCGTAAGTTCTCCTCTCCTCCTCCACTGGCCCTCGGCAAGACATCTTCTCCAAACAGGCACCGCAAACTCTCTCTCAACATCCCCATCATTACAGGCGGCAAGGCACTGGACCTTGCTGCACTTACTTGTTCCTCTAATGGATATGCCAGCATGTACTCAGCCATTGCACCTTTCAGCAAGACCACACTGGATATCAGCAAGCTCTATGTGTCCAGCCCTGTCACCAACAAAATCAGTGATGATGCAGAGGGTAAATCGGAGCGAGCAGAGGAGCCCTTGCTGGGAAAACAAGGTAAGTGCGTGTTTCAGGGAAAATTTAATTTCCATTTTCATAAAGATTACCTATTGTGTCCTGCCTATTCCATGTGTTGTGCTATACCTGTCATTCTACTCAAATAGTAGTTTTGTCATTGTATTGTATTAAAGAAAACAAATCATATTTTGGATACAAACATATTGAAACCTCACTCAAAATCTTCTGTCATTGATAGTGTTTCTAACATTAATTTCGTTATTTGATTGGTATGTAAACTGCATAAAAAAAACTTACAATCATTCACACACAAGAAGTTGCTCCAAGATCAGACCCCTTCAACAAGCCCTGCACTGGCTTTAAACGTGCCCATTCCACTCTGATTGGTCTACCATCCTCTACCTCTGATTGGTTGTCCAAAACTTCTCCTCTCACCCGTGACTATTTTCTACACTTTGATTGGTTCATTAATATGCTTCCTTTTAATTAATTCCTCTGCCCTGATAATTTTACAGCCAGCAGAGGGACCCAGATACCCTCTAAATGATTCTTTATTACCTCACTTCTCCTGGAATGCTACATCCAAATATGGCTCTCTTGATGCAAAAAGACATCATACGTCCTCTTGTCCTAGTAGGTCTTATCTTGATGCCAACTGGTCGAGCTCCTGTTTTATCCATCTTTTGTATTCTGAAATCTGGGATTTTTACTATTTTAATCTAATTTCTTTTATATCAGACAGTCATGTTCCCATGTTTAGTTTAGGTAGAACAGATATTTAACGTAAGGTTGGCCCAGCAATCCTTGTAATGTGGAATGGAATAAATAAAATAACTACTCACTTCAGTGAGTAAACGTCAAATAAATCGTCGAATAATCAAATACTGCAGTAAATCATATAATTGCTCTTCTATAGGTTTTTCAGTGAAAATTTAAATATAGGAATTTTCACTTGAGAACATTATCAATATCAATAGCTTATGAATAGCTTTTTATTTCAGGATTACAAATGTCTTTAAATGAAGGCAATATGATTACTCATAAATCCAGGAATGGCCTTGACCACTGAACAGCCCTGCTGCCAGACAATATTATTAATAATGATTTATGTTTTAAATGAAAACTTGAATTAATTTGAATAAAATTTTTTAATTCTAAAGTTTGAGAAGAGGGCTTCTGATCAAGAAATCCCAAACAGTGCCAGGTCGATCGCTCCTCATAGTTTTTCAACAAGTCTGTGGGCAACATAACACAAAATGTACACATGCGAATTTTTGCATATGTAATAGAACTAATTTATAAATGAATAAATAATGAATAAATAAACAAACACTACCAACTACTTCCCACTGCAATTCACCTTTCAAGTTCGACCAAAATTTTACACAGTCATATATCTCAGCCACCACATTTTCAGAAATTCAAAGACCCAAATGAGTTAATGTTAATGGTTATTGGTTGGTTCAAGTACATGATAGGGAATTCCAGCAATTTGTATTGGATTTATAAGTGACCAAAAATATGATGTATGCTGACCCTGTCAGACAAGACAGGTCAGAGGTCTTCCTCAGAGTATGGGTCTGATACACCTGCCTTTTATTTCTCCCACAATAGTTTAAATAAAGGATAGAGAGAGAGAGAGCACATGTGAACTGCTTTGAATAGTTTAAGTGAAGAATTGCACTATTCCACATGAGCCTCTACAGTGAACTCAGAACACTGGGAAGCAAAAAAGATTAAGAGGGAAACACACTGAGCAGCTTTCCTTTCTCCCCCACAACCTGCTGCCTAATTGGGAGTACTAAATGATACTTCAATTGAAGGTAATTTCATAATTTTCTGAACCGCTTAATCTTAATTAGGGTCACAGGAAGGCTGGCACCCATCTCAGCTGACTCTGGGCGAGGGCAGAGTACACCCTGGACAGCTCATCAGGCCATTGCAGAGCATCAATTTAAGTTTTACTTCATTAGTTTTATGTTACTGAAACCACACTGCATGTTTTGTTTAATATTGCCTAAAGTTATATTAGTTAATTTGTTTTCAGTATAGGTTTAACTTCCCTATATTTATTTATTATTATTTTTATATGAATATTATTCTAATTATGTTGGTTATTTTGGGTTAAATTTTGACAGATTTTAATTTTTAATGTAAATGCATATCTGTTTCAAATATCAGTTATCATCATCAATAACTAGTAATAATCGGTTTTGATATTGGCCCTAAAAATCATTATTGGTCGATCTCTACTGTGAACCACAAAAAACAGTGAATGCTTTGTCACAAACAGACCAATGTGTAATCTGTAGGTGTGTTGAAGTATTTTTAAACTTGAATACATTTGAGACCCTTCAGAGTACAAATGGCAGCCTTTTCAAACAGGCTAATGCCAGCTATTGCACACATCTTATCAGATTTCTTTTCCTTTCTCTTTAAAAACAGCACTCTGCATTTCAGAGAGAATCGGTTCTTTAGAGAGGGATAATTTATTTTTTTTTACTTTTAGAACTTACTTGACTTATGTTGAAATGTAGTGTTCTTAGCTTCTGTGTCACCCATTTGGGTTTTCTGAAAATGTTGCTGCACTGTTGACAGAGTCTTGGACATTAACATTCTGACATTGAAACTTTTCCCCACAAATTCTTTTAACTTTTTTTCATGTGCATGCTGTGACCTGTCTTTCTGATGTGGCTGACGGTCACTGAGCATTTAGTCTATATCTAAATGTTGTGCATGGCTAAATGCTCAGTGCAGAAATCAAGCTTTTATTGATTACTTAGAAATCAGAATAAACAAAGCATGGCTGATTTCCAGTGGGTTTTGTGCAGATGTCTTTTCTCAAACACACAATTCTGAAAAAATTCAAATCCCCCAAAAAAGGGACAGAAAGAGACAAAACTACTTATTAATATAACCCATTAAATGATATGTGTGAAGTGTGCCTGACTTTTGCTAAACCATACCCTCAACCTTCAACAATATTATGCGATACCAAATTTAGGCTAGAGATCTGCATAGTTGTTATATGGTTCTTAACACCTACATTTGAAATGCCCACAGGTGAATTTACCTAGAGTAGAGTTGTTTAGGCTGTAATGGATTTTCTGGTAACACAATTGCACTTTTTAAATATACAGTCATACAGGCGAGTCTAGTGTCACCCAAAAAAGGATGGGTTCCTTGTAAGGTTTCTTCTCAGAGAGAGTTTTCTTTGCCACCATTACCTTAGCTTTGATCATTAGGGCAAATTTTAGAAATTCATCAAAGTCTTGCGCCGATTCATCTTCTTCCTTTATGGTTTCCTCTGAGGTGTTTTGGACATTACTCAGGTCTTGTGTCAATCCTCCTGATAGCAGACCAGTTAAAGCCTCTTGTATGGTTTCATTAATGACATCTTTCCTCATTGACTTCTTCACGTCAATCCCAAACACTTCTTGCTTTTTGCAGGGGATGGACTCCTGCTACTGCAGAGGGAAGTCTCAATGTTCTAGAGGGAGACATATCTGTTTTTATTTGTAATTTAGACAAGCGATCTGTACTGACAACTTTTTGTTCACATACAATTTCCTTTTATGGTTTACAGTTCTGGTCTGTCTGAAAGCAACTTAATTATTCTCATTACTTTTGGCATTCTGGGCTTTGAATTTTAGCATTTGACTTGGGACTGTCTCCAGTGACCCAGGGTAAATCAGTTTGGCATTCTATTGTCCTCATTTTCATTTTAACCACAAAAACATAACAATGTGGTATTACAGAAGGGGTAGCCGCCTCATGTAATTTCCTAGCTTCAGGGTACCTGATTTTTTTTTCCAATTTGATTTTCTGAATGGCCTTTTCTTTTACAAAAATGGGACAATTCTTCGATGCAGCTATGTGTTTCCTCTGACAGTTGACACACTTCTCAGGCTTCATGCATTCAGGGCTATCATGTCCTGTTTCACCACACCCTATACATGTAGGCTGGTTTTTACATGAATCTTTTCAGTGGCCAAATGTAGGCTGGTAGCATCAAAGTGGACGAGGAACTAAGATGTTCACTCAAACGCTCAGGTATTTCTGGTGGAATGGAATGGATATAGGTTCTGGTCTTGATATGTTTACCTTCGCTTTTAATTACTGTTCTTCTGACATTTGTAACAGATTGTGATGCCAGTTCCTCTGCTATTTCTTCCTCATCCAGGTCATTGATTTATCCAGTTCAGATTACTCATTTGCTAGAGTTCAGTGACTGGTGAGGTTTAGCAGTGACCTCAACACCTGCCAGAGAAGTTGTTTTTAGCACATTCCTGGCATTTATCTCTCTGTCACATTCCACCAGAATATGGACAGATTGCAAATTCCGAATGTTTTTCACTGTACCAACCATCCCCAATATACCCTTATGGATGGCATATGGGAATAATTTGCTTGCTATTAAAGCTCACTGGGATAAAATGGCCTTGCTGAATTTGAACACTATTTGAACACTATTTGCTTTTACAACCTCAGGTCCAATAGATGGTCCACACAGTCCAAGATCCGAATATTCACATTCATTCAAACAGTTATCCAGCAGATGTACAACAGGGATAGATGCACCTGATGAAATGCTCAAGCAACGTAAAACACAAAGGTGTCAAACCATTGCTTGACTGACCCTTACCTTTAAGGAATGACAAACAAAAAATAAAGTGGAGCAACACTAGAACTTGAAATAGCCATCTGCGTATTTTTGAAATGTATTGTTTAACAAAGTTTGGAAAAATTTTAATTCTGTGAAAAATCTAAATTATACAAGGATGATGAAATGATGTTCATGAAGAAATTAATTGTTAGATACAAATGTCATTCCTATCGCTTGGCATGACCAGGCAATTGATTCGGTTGGCCTCTCCAGGCTAGGTGAAGTGGGAACCAAAAAGTCCAGCCCCCTCAGTCTCCAGGATCTACTCCTCCACTGACACAGGTCACTATTCTTGTCAAATGATTTGCCCCATTTACCTGCAAATCCATGAAGCAAGTGGGTGCTGAGGATCTATTCTTATCACCCCAGATCCCAACGGGGATTCAAACATTGGACTCAGAACTTTTCTCTGTACTGTCACTTGGAAGAGGTATGACATCAGTGTACTCCATTCTAGCCAAGCGATTGTTGGCTATAATCTTTGTTAGAGGCCAAAATGCTCACAAACCAACTTAGAGTATTGGAGGGCTCATTTTGTTTAACTATGAAGATTTCTATTTAAAATTGTCTTGCAACTTCTGTTTTTAGGATTGTCAGCATTTTGTTTTCCTTTTCATTGAATAACTGCACTACTGTTGTAACAGGGTGAGGAGGAGGGGTTGCATTGCTAGGAGCAACCTCAATTTCTACTTTTTTACAATCCAAAGAGTCTACTGAAGAACTCCTTTTGGCTTGTAAAGCATGTTTTGTTTTTATTTTTGAGTGTCCCTTTTCTTGTAGTGCCAGCCATTAATTTTACTTTTACTTTCAGTCTTGGAGTTATATTCCTAGGGAGCTATACATCAGCAGCTGTACGATTTTTTCAAAGATTCTATTCTAACACAATCCAGTTGACCATAACTAATATAAATATTATAACTTTCAATGTGCTTGGCCACAAAAGCAGGATGTAAATGATAGATGTCCTAGAAGAGCCTCTGAAATTGCAGGATCAGTTGTTCAAAAAAGAAAAATCACCTGGGGCATCATTTATAAACACGGTGTATGTTACTTTAACCATAAAGGTTATTATCTATAAAAACAAACTTCATGGGAGAATGTGTTCACCTGTACATAAACTCTGAACCATATGCATATTCGTGAGAAAAGGAGAATTGGTGACAGAGATGGTGTGGTGGTAACCTAAAGTCAGATTATAAAAATGTAGTGTGAGAGTCATGATTATAATTACAACCACTAACTGATCCTGAAAACTATTAAAGCTGACCACACACACAATGACTGACTTTTGGTGGCCCAGATCTGGTTTGCCAGAGAAGGCCAGCTGCAGACACACTGGTGGCCCTGTGCTGGCCCAGAACAGTTTCGACACTGGCACCAGATGTCAGCCTAATGTATAGCTTATTCAAACTGTGCCATAACATGTGCCGTATTCAGACCAGATTACAACAATGGTGATAAAATTATGCAGATAACATTTATTTTAATTTGAATAACTTATTCTAAATATCAATATATATTAAAAACAATATTACAAACAAATAAAACAATAATACCATTTAATAAAACAAACAAACAAAAAAAAACATTTAACTGTAAACTGAAATATGACTGGAACACCAGTAGTGCAAGAGAAAACACATTTTGCATTGGAACACCATCAGACCTTAGCAGTGTAAACAGAGAAATTTGACTTATTTATTTATTTTTTTGAACAGCTGCAAAAACTGTGAACAATTTGACATTTTGCACAGCCTATCATCATTCTTAAATCCATCACTGCTCCTTTCTCCTCATTCGTTCACTCCACCCACCATTTCTGTCTGGTGCGTTTTGGAGTCATTTTGTAATCTGCATCTCTATTTCTTAGTCCGTTGCTCCAAATGTAAGATGATTATGTCGCACTGCTGCTAAAAAACATTTTTAAAAAAAATCAGATGTAGGCAAAAAAATTCAGAACCTCGCATCAAGGTCCGCAGTGTAAGCCATACGAAATAAATAAAAAATGCATAGTCTGTGAGGGAGTCTGAGTCTCAAGACAAACTTACCAATCACAACATCCTATATTTGCAGGTGCTAGAAATCAGTCTTCCTATTTATACCTCACATGTTGATATTCTTGGCAAGAGATGTTAAGGTTGCACCCATGACTCTCTTTACACACTCTTAATGTCTCCCCCACCTTTAAAATCCAGTGCATTTCTCTGTAAATTAATATTTCTTTGTTGTTTGATCAGCAGTACAATATGCCCTAACTCTTTCAAAGTTGTTTGATATTATCAGCAGAAAATCTGAACTGGTCTGATAGTCTGAGCAGCTTGATCTATACAATGAAATCACAACAGTAATAATTTGTAAAGTAAAATAAAGTATGAGGATGCAGAGTGAAGTCAGTGTTCCTATGGTTTCAAGTACTTTTATAGTAGGTATCTGTGGTGCGTTTCAAACCTGCTGTTAAATTATCCATGTAATTATGAATCCCCAATGTTTCTTTTTCCTTAGACTAAATAGTTTCTCAATTGTATTCTGTATGTCTCAGAAATGTTATTTAAAGTCTATAAATCAAGAACATGGTTAGCATTATATAACTTTCTTCTTCTGAAGTTTAACTGACAAGGCCTTTTTACCAGTTGGTTTTTGAGGTCAGGACTATTACTAAATAACAAAGTTATCATCTTATGGCAATCTGATGTACTTTTGTACACTTTCCTCCATCTGAAAGTACTTAAATTTCATGGACAGGTTAGAAACTGTGTATATTCCTAACTCTCTTGGATCAAATTAATATACAAAGAATGGTTCCTTGCATCTGCATTCCTTGCCTGCAATGTATTCTATTCTTTCATCAATAACAAAGCTTTCAACCAAAACTACTTAGTTTCTAATTTGAATGCATGAATCTCTCATTGAAGGTTTGACAGTTATCCCATCTATAGGCAACACTTTACATTGGTGTACTTCTCCACTAGTTAGGTGTAGCACTGGCCCATCTTCGTGTTCCAACCTATATGTCTTATCTGTTTGAGAACAAAGATCAGGACTAGAGTTGACAAGATCAATTTCAGACAACCTGCAGATCACTTGAGTCAGGGCATTGCATGCCCCCTAACCATTTTTTTAAGTAGCCGCAAGAAATTTTCATATGGAAAACCTGAAATGAGGTCGAAATTACCATGCTATCTGACATCCTGACTAAGGTGCACAAGACCATGTATATTGTAAACTAAAAATTCTTGCCCATAAAGGTGGCCAAAGTATTTAACAAATGAAACCACCAAGTCATTCATTCTCAAGCAACTTTCCGAGCTCACTAAAATGTACACACCTACAGACAAAAGCATACAATTGTCATAGATTTGAGACTTCAACACACCTTTCAGTGCAATAGAAGCAGTATACAGCAAAGACTGGCATAGTTCAGTTGCCTTCCATCTGTTTCTCTCAGTCAGTGAACAAGGTCTTCTGGCAAACTCTGATGAAATATAATCCTTCAAAGCAAGTAGTCTTTCTGAAACCAAAGAAGCTTGAGTAGACAACATTCGACAACACAATGGGCAGGAGGACCCAACCACAAATCCAGCAGAAGTCTCATTACTTCCAAGCACACCAAGTGCATGTAATCATGAGGTAAGGTGGCAACCTTGTCAATATCAAGGTTGGATTAAGGTGAGCATTCACGTTAGTGGTCCTCATCAGTGGCTTGTCTAAAACATTTGTCAGTCCTGTGCCATGCACTGACCTCAGGGAATGTCATCCAGCTACCAACTTAAACACCACTTTGATGGCACTTGTCGCATCCATGATATGCAGTATGTTATTTATCAGCTCTGATAAAGGCTCGGGCTGGTGTATCACACAAACAATGGAGCTGGCACTCAATACAAATGTTTTTCCCTTAAAAACAAAACCACTGTTCAACGTTTTTAATATGGAGTCCCTGTGCTCTTAAAAAGTGGAATACCATAAAAATTCAGCTGTGGTCTAAAGGTGTGTCTATCTGGAAAAACAGACCATACATTATCCAAAATCCTGAGAAATGCATTTCTTAGATACACCTTATGGTGCCTAATGGTTGGCGAGCCCTGTGGCTCGCCAACCATTTTTCCGGCACTCCTCCATTAGCTCCAAGTAGTTTGCAACTTTCTCTCATGGGCCTCCTCCATCCAGTCCTCCAACGGCACAGTGAGCTCCAAGAGAATTACCTGCTTGGTTGCTGCTGAGGTGAGGACTATGTCTGTCTTTAATGTTGTCTTGGTGACTGATTCTGGGAATTTCACCTGCTTCCCCAGGTCAACTTTCAGCTCCCAATCACACACCGTCACCAACAGGCCAGGGGAGGTATTTTGGGGAGCCACTGCAGGCTTCTCCCCAGCTCTGACGAAAGTGATAATGTTCCTAGCTGGGCGAAGGCTCTTGCTGTGGCTGAAGCCAAACAGATTTGCTAGGAAGGCAACCCGCTTCCTGGACCTTTCCTTCATCCTCCTCCTGTGGCACTCAGCCCTTCTCAGCTTTTCAGTTTCTGTCGGAGCTGATGGATTTTACTAGCTCTGTTGTTCATGGTGTAGGGTGGCTTTGCTGTATCCCTCTCCTCAAACCCAAACCTCTCTGTGGCTAGACTGATGATAATTGTGGTCATTGTCTTGAGGCGGCCATCAGCTTCCCCATTGGTGGTTGCTTCCAGAATGGTGTCAGCATCTTCATCGAACTGGAGACAATCGTTCTCCTTATTAGCTTGGGCCACTTCACCCGACGGTGTTCTGATGTTGTGTGTCTGGTGCTTGTGTCACCTGGAGGCTCCGGCCACTGTGGGGTGACTCTGGGCCAGGCTCCTCCTGTGTCTCACCAGGAGTAGTTGCTGCAAGCTGTGACTCTAGAATCTTCTGCACACACTTCATCTTGGCCTGGTGGATCCGCAGGCCATGTCAGTTCTTGCATATCTTGCCACATATGCATTCCATAGTCATCGTCGTATTTCCATTTCCATGTTTCGTCATCCTTTGGTCCATCCGATGGAATTCTCTTCCGCCCCCCTCTCAGGAATCCCTAGGGGTATTGCTCCTTTAGGTCGATCTGTAGCTTGTTAAGGGTTCTTCCTCTCAGAAGATGCAGCTTGGGATGTTATCCCTCACTGCCCCAGTGCCATCTTTCTGAGCTGTCACCTGTCTCTCCAGCTGTCAACAATCTGTACTTGGTTGTCAACCAGACTGTTCCTGGTAGTCATTAGTGGTTCCAGTAAAACAGTTCTTAGGTACACCTTATGGTGCCCCTGGACACATCATCAGTGATGCACCCTGGAATCACAGGGGGTTTTGGGTATTTCAACAATCAGACCCCCTCCCCCAGGTGACCCAGCTAGGGTCAATCAGGCCCCAGCTTGTGTCCAGGTTGGACTATCCTACTTGCCACGCCTCTCCCCTCTTGATCCACAACCACCTTGATGCCACTTCTGCTGCATTGGTGGCCAACTTAACAGCCCTTCACTGACTGGCTCCTGTGATGCCCAGCATCTTGTAAGCCCTGCAGAGGTATTGGCCCACAAATCCTCGGCATCCCACTTCAATGGCTTGGCATCGAGCCCACCAACCATTGTTCCGGCACTCCTCCACTAGATCATTCAGCATACAAAAATAATGAAATATTCCATCTGCTAAAGTCTCAATTTTGTATGTTGTTCTTGTTCTGAGCAATGTTCTTCCATCTTTGGGCAGAAAGGGATGGTGATGTTTCAGGATGGAGAGCAGGGCTGATAAAGCCATTAGAGAAATGCTAAACTCAATGGCCCAGTCTGCAAGAGAAGCCCCTAAATCAGAAGTGCTCTCACTACATGCATCTGTGATCCATTTCATCAGAATCATCACACTTATGTTCTGCCTCCATAGTTGGACTAAGCTCACTCTCTTCTTCACTATCAGTGTACACCACTTCACACCCACCTTATGCCTTAATCTTTAAGCCTACTTCCATGTTTACATCAAAATTTCCTTTTCTTGCTCATCTGAACTCGTGCAGAAGTTTTTGTACCCTTTTCAGTGCTTGTCTTCTCATATCGCTCCACTCATTGTATGCCCAGTTCCTTTTCATATCACTTACACCCCTGTTCAGCCTAAAGTCAAAATCTGAAACACTGCTCTATAAAGAAGGAAATTTTAAGATTACGATTTTTTTTGAAGGCAACGTTAGATCAGTGGTTCTCAAACATTTTCATGTCACCAACCCCCACACTGATGCATGTGGTGGTGGACCCCCCTTTTGAAAGACTTGATTGAATTAGGGGTGGGGTGGTGGTGTGCGAGACACTAAAGGTAGAAATACATTTTAAAAGTAAGACTTAACATTTATTTGTGGCTCACACTTAAGAGAACAATTGTGTGCCTGTTCATATGGGCAACATGAGTTTAACCACAATTGGGCCACATATGGCATGCCATTGTATAAACAGTGCCATCATTGCCAGACCTGGCCCACATATGTGACCCAATCTGGCAAAATGAGTCACAATGACCAAAAATTCAAAATTGAAAGAGGAGACTCTAAGCTTTAAAATAAAACAAATTTAATGGTAATATCTTAAAAATTGACCAAGTTATGGCAAAATGAAGTTTGTGATGAGACGCCTATAAATTTCACAGAAAAT
>JAOUQZ010083615.1:5000-17069 GCA_028564935.1 Neosilurus hyrtlii
AACACAGTAAACATGTATCAATGTAAACACACTTTGCCTTTATCAGATTAAACACACTACACCTGTATCAATTTAAACACATTACACCTGAATCAATTTAAACACAGTACGCCTGTATCAATTTAAACACAGTACACATGTATCAATGTAAACACACTTTGCCTTTATCAGATTAAACACACTACACCTGTATCAATTTAAACACAGTACACCTGTATCAATTTAAACACACTACACCTGAATCAATTTAAACACAGTACACCTGTATCAGTTTAAACACAGTATGCCTGTATCAGTTTAAACACACTACGTCTGTATCAATTTAAACACAGTACACCTGTATCAGTTTAAACACAGTATGCCTGTATCAATGTAAACACAGTACACATGTATCAATTGAAACACACTATGCCTTTATCAATTTAAACACATTACACCTGTATCAATTTTTTTAGTTTTTATTCTTTTATTTGAAGACAGCAAAAAAAAGCAAAAGGGAAAGCAGAAAGAAGAAAGAGGAGACTAAAACACTATAGATATAAAGCAAAGACCTTTCAAATCAAACTTTCAGAAGACAACAAACTGCTACATTTGTACATAAATACACCAGCAAATTTCCTGCGGCTTTTACAGAAAAACAGAGCTGACAGTAATCATATTATATATGTATAAATAATAACCAAATAAAAAAGACATATCACAAACATGTCACAACAACCAAAGTACCAAATACAAAGTCACGTAGAATGCAGAGAATGCATAGTATGAGAAATAAGTGAGTGATCAGTGATGAAGAGTGCTGAGTAAGATCATGCAAATGCGACCACACCTCCACAGAGGCTAGAGGCAGACTAGGGCAGCCCAGAGACCCAGGCCATCAGCAGAAATCCTGGAGCACAAACCCAAGCCATCCCACACCGCAGACGACCCCGGACCCACCCAGAGGGTGGCAGAGGAGATCCCCAGGTGGACCAGGGGACAACTAGCCCAAAATCTGGTCCCCACCACCATTCAATTTAAACACAGTACGCCTGTGTCATCATAATCATCATCATCATCATCTTCTTCTTCTTCTTCTTCTTCTTCTTCTTCTTCTTCTTCTTCGTCTGCTTGTTTCAGGGTCAGGTCGCAGGGGCAACAGCCTAAGCAGTGAGGTCCAGACGTCCCTCTCCCTTGCCACTTCCTACATCTGTTCTGGGGGGAACGCCAAGGCATTCCCAGACCAGTTGAGAGACATAGTCCCTCCAGCGTGTTCTGGGTTGGCCCCGAGGTCTCTTCCCAATTGGACATGCCCGAAACACCACACCAGGAATGCGTTCAGGAGGCATTCTAATCAGATGCCCGAGCCACCTCAACTGGCTCCTCTCAACACGAAGGAGCAGCTGTTCTACTCCGAGCTCCTCCTGGATGACAGAACTCACCCTATCTCTAAAGGAGAGTCCTGTCACCCTGCACAGAAAGCTCATTTCAACCACTTGTGTTCACAATGTTGTTCTTTTGGTCACTACCCAAAGCTTTTGACCATATGTGAGGGTAGTTACATAAATCGACCGGTAAATTGAGAGCTTTGCCTTCTGGCTCAGCTCTCTCTTCACCACAACGGACCTGTACAAGCTCCGCTTTACAGCAGAGGCTGCACCAATCCGCCTGTCAATCTCTTGCTCCATCTTTCCCTCACTTGTGAACAAGACCGTGAGATACTTGAGCTTCTCCACTTTGGGGCAGGACCTCATTCCAGACCCGGAGGGGGCATTTCACCCTTTTCCAGCTGAGAACCATGGCCTTGGACTCGGGGTGTTGATTCTCATCCCAGTCACCACACACTCAGCTGAGAATTGCTCCAATGAGAGCTGAAGGTCCCAGCTCGATGAAGCCAAAAGAACAACGTCATCTGCAAAAAGCAGAGACGAGATCCTATGGCCACCAAACCAGAACCCCTTAACACCTTGGCTGTGCCTTGAAATTCTGTCCATAAAAATTATGAACAGAACCAGTGACAAAGGGCAGCCTTGGCAGATCCTACATAGGATCCTATAGAGTGTGTAGGACGAAAACTATATTGTTCCTCCTGAATTCGAGGTTCAACTATCAGTCGGATCCTCCTCTCCAATACTCCTGAACAGACTTTACCGGTAGGTTGAGGAGTGTGATTCCATGATAGTTAGAACACACCCTCTGATCCCCATTTTAAAAAGGGGAACTACCATCCCGGTTTGCCAATCCAGTGGTACGGACCCTGATGACCATGTGATGTTGCAGAGACATGTCAACCAAGATATTCCTACAACATCCAGAGCTTTGAGATATTGAGGGCGGAACTCTTCCACCCCCGGAACGTGACCACCGAGGAGCTTTTTGAGTACTTTGGCAACCTTTTTCCAACCATTCAATATGAACCCCCAGGGTCTTCCTCCTCCATGGATGGTGTGTTGGTGGCATTGAGCAGGTCCTCGAAGAATTCTTTCCTCCTCTTGTCAACATCCCCAGTCAAGGTGAGCAGCTTCCCACTTCCACTGTAAACAGTGTTTGTGAAGAATTGCTTGATGGTGGCCAGAACCTATTCAAGGCCAATTGATTGTCACTTTTCAGGCCCTCACCGAACTCCTCCCACACCCGAGATTTTGCATCAGTGACAGACTGGGCTGCAGCATGTTTGGCCTGCCGGTACCTGTCTGCTGCCTCGGGAGTGCCACAGGCCAAAAAGGCCTGACAGGCCTCCTTCTTCAGCTGGACAGCCCCCCCTTACCACAGGTGTCCACTACCGGGTTCAGGGGAACTTCCAGCCACAGCTATGGGCTGCCCCCTCAATAATGGAGCCACCAAACATGGCCTATTCAGATTCCATGTTTCCTGCATCCTTTGGGATGTGGTTGTAGGTCTGCCGGAGGTGGGATTTAAAGGCCCTTCTGACCCGGAGACTCTGCCAAACATTCCTACCACTACTGGTACTCTGAACTGTCATTAGGTGCATAAGCACAAGCAACAGTCAGGACCCATCCACCCACCTGAAAGCAGAGGGAAGGTACCCTTTTGTCAACCAGGGAGAATCCCAAAATGTATGTACCAATTCAGGGGGCAACAAGGATGCTTACACCGGCTCACCACCTCTCCCCATGAGCAACTCCAGAATGAAATAAAGTCCATCCCCTCTTTAGATGGGTGATTCCAGAGCCCAAGCTGAGTTTTGAGGTGAGTCCGACAATATCTAGTCGGTATCTGTCAACCTCACGCACCAGCTCAGGCTCCTTCCCGGCCAGAGAGGTGACATTCCATGTCTCTAAAGCCAGAGTCAGTAGCTAAAATAAATAAATAAATAATAAAAAAACAACAAAGACACCATCCTGAACAGGCTAAACCAAACACAATACAAGGAAAGAAATAACAATGTACAAAACAATATCAGAGGCAATACCCCAGTGAAGTGTAAGATTTATAATAAATAAAATAATAATAGATTAAAATAAAATAAATAAATAATAACAATAATAAACAAATAAAAAATTAAGCAAGTAGGCTGTATGAGATGCAAGGGTGTTCAAAATGGGTAGACATGGCTTCAGAACAATGGTCAAGGAACTACGGGTAGGTCAATCCTGTCCTTAAGGTAGTCCAGTAAGGGATTCCACATTTTATAATAGGTCTTCATATAGTCTCTCAGGAAGTGTTTTATCTTCTTTAATTTCAGAAAATAAAGTACGTCCCGTACCTAATGTGCAAAGGTGGGAGGGTGTGCATCCTTCCATCTCAGCGATATCAGGTGCCTGGCCAAAAGAGTGGCAAAGGCGACATACTCAGCCTCTGCATTTGATAACACGAGCGAATCCGAAGGGGCACCAAAAATAGCCATGAATGGGCAAGGGGCAATCTGTTTATCCAGGCACTCAGAAAGGGGTTAAAAAGTAAAAAACAATAGTCTATAAGTTTCACGCATGGCCAGAACATATGGGCATAAGTAGCTGGAGCTAAGTTGCAGCGATCACACATTGGACACACATCTGGGAAGAATCTCGACATCTTCTGTTTAGTCCAATGAGTACGCTGAACAATTTTGCACTGCATCAAACCGTGCCTGGCACAGATATCAAGTCAAGTCAGTTTAATTTGTATAGTGCTTTTTACAATTTACATTGAAAAAAATTAAGTTAGGGAGGAATCTAAAAATTTTTCTCGACAACCCCCAAGATGGAAGACGTGTGAACTCTTCCTGTAATAGACCGCCAGAGGTCCTCAGAAATATTATCACCAAGATCGAGTTCCCAATCTGACCTAAGAGAAAGAGAGAGGAAGAATGCTGTATTTGAGAAATTTTAGTGTGCAATATAAAAATGATACCCTTGAAATTTGCACATACTAAAAGAGTGTCGAAAGGGTTACATGGAGGCATAGAGGGGAACAGAAAAAGCGTTTTACGCAGAAAGTCACGAATTTGGAGGTAATGGAAAAAATTGCTTTTTGACAGAGTTGCTTAAATGAAGAAAAAATACCATCCAAATAGAGGTCTGCATACCAAATTTCTGCTAAAGCTCTGCCAGCCCATAAAAGGTTTATCAATTAAGGAGGGCTGAAGAACCAGAGTAAACCAAAGCTGGCAGAGAGGAGGGTCGACATGACAAGAATTCGAGAGCGCACCAAGGTCAAGCATCAGCGCCGGGATCTTTGTACAACCAATGAACAATCTTAGTCACCCTAAAAGGAAGAGAAGCAAACGAAAATTGACGAGCAGCCTCATTAACGGGAAACAGCTCACTTTTCTGTAAATTTAATTTGTAGCCTGAGAGGTCATGAAATTGGTCCAGAATACAAAAAACATGTGGTAGAGAGTTGGCAGGGTCAGAAATATACAAGAGTAAATCGTCAGCATATAAAGTGACCTTCTGTTCCAGCCCCTCCCTGACAGTACCTGCAAGATGTGTGTTATGACTAAGTGCGAGGAACAGAGGCTCAATGGATATTGCAAAGAGTAGATGCGAGAGGGGGCAGACCTGTCTCGTACCATGGCTTACTTGAAAATAACTGTATGAAATATTATTAGTTCGAATTGAAGCCATCAGAGTCACGTACAGAAGCCTAATCCAGGACATAAACTTCTCCCCAAATCCGAACCTCTCAAGAGTGTAAAATAGGAAGCGCCATTCCACCCTGTCAAAAGCCTTTTCGTCATCAAGAGTGACTACTAGCTCAGGAATGAAAGGGTGATATTGAATTGCCGCCTGATGTTAAAAAAAGAAAACCTGCCCTTTATAAAACCAGTCTGGTCATCAGAGATTATGAAAGGGAGAACACTCTTTAGGTGACGGGCAAGAATTTTTGCGAGAATTTTTACATCAAAGAAACAAAGAAATTGGTCGGAAGGAGCCACAACAGTGAGGGTCTTTATCTTTTTGAAAAGAGTGAAATTTGAGCTTCACGTTACGTCCTGGGCAGAACGCCTGAATCAAAAGATTCGTTATACATATTCAATAAAAGAGGTGAAAGCTTCGCAGAAAACTTTTTTAAAAATTCTACAGAAAAGCCGTCTGAACCAGGACTTTTACCCCTATGCATGGCTGCGATCACATCGCATAACCTCATTCACATCGCATAACCTCATTCAAACTAATTGGAGTGTCAAGGGCTGCAACTGAGTCAGCACCGGCTGTGGACTCCTTCGTCACATGGTGTGAGCAGAATCATCTGCAGCTTAATGTGACAAAGACCAAGGAAATTATTGTGGACTTTAGAAGATCCAAAACACCAGCAACCCTTGTTTCCATCCAGGTTGTAAATGTTGAATATGTGGAGGATTATTAATACCTTGGAGTTCATATTGACAATAAACTGGACTGGGTTAAGAAAACTACCGCACTTTACAAGAAGGCCCAGAGCCGTCTCTATTTTTTGAGGTGGCTAAGGTTTAAGGCATTTAACATCTGCCAAAAACTGGTTAGGATGTTTTATGAGTCTGTTGTGGCCAGCACCATCCTCTATACTGTAGCATGCTGAGGCAGCAGGCTGAGGGTTGCAAATGCCCGGAGAGGAGAATATTGTCCAAAATAAAGACAATATTCAACAATATCTCCCACCCGCTTCACAACCTACTGATTAGTCACAGGAGCATGTTCAGTAAGAGACTGATTCCACCTTAATGCTTCACTGAATGACACAGAAAATCATTTCTACCTGTGGCTATTAAACTGTACAACTCCACCATATAGTAACAACAAGCCTTGGCGGTTTTGTCCAAAGGAAAGCGGAGCAATTAATTCAGCACAAGTTCGGCAGCAGGGACCTCCATTAACTTGTTTTTCTTTTACAAATAATAATTCTTACTGGAAATAATAATTTTTCTTCTTCAAATTTTGGTGGTCACTAAAAATCATCCATTTGCAGCTATTACAGCCTTGCAGACCTTTGTTGAATTAGCTGTCAATTTGTGGAGGTAAAATGAAGAAATTTTACCCCATGCTTCCTGAACCATCTCCCACAAGTTGGATTGGCTTGATGGGCACGTCTGTACTATTCACTCAAGCTGCACCCACAGCAGTTCAATCAGGTTGCTTTCCTCTTACTGCGCTGGCCACTTCATTTTTGACAGGATCCCAGCTGACTGCCTCCCCTTTAAATAGTTCTTGCACAAGAACCCCTCTACCCTGCACAACTCTCCAGATATTCAACTCACTTAAGGAAGGGCAATTTTATCGCTTCTTTAATTAGCCCAACAGTTTTCATCTGTGCTGACATAATTAAAAAAGGGTTTTATAATTATTAATTATGCCTTTAACATGACAACCCTGGATAAGCGGACACAATGTGCCATTGGAACACAAGTGTGATAGTTACTGAAAATGGGCCTCTGTACCTCAATGTAGATATTCCATTAAAATCCAGCCATTTTTACCAATAATAGTCATATACAACATTAACAGTGTTTAGACTCAATCTCATTTAAAAAAAAAATTAAAATGTGCTTTTCTTTCAAAAACAAGAAAGTCTCTAAGTGACCAGAAACTTCAATGATAATGTGTTCAATGGGACTGAACAGCACTGAAGAGTAAATACTGAAATTTTGTTGTATCTTGTACATTGAAAATAAGGGCTCTAATCTAATAAAAAGGACCATCAAAACTGGGGAAGATTACTTATCAGTGTTCAAGCTTTTCGTGTTCTAAATAGTATGGCATGGTGGTGTAGAGGTGTTATCCTGACTTCGAGTCCTGGGCTCGATGAGGGTGTTTCTTTGTGGAGTTTGCATGTTCTCCCTGTGCTTGTGTCGATTTTCTCCAGGTTCTATGGTTTTCTCCAACAGTCCGCACAGTAGGCTAATTGGCTGTTCCAAATTGCCACTAGGTGTGACTATGATTGGCTGTGTGTGTGCATTGGCCCTGTAATGATTTGGCAAGCTCTCAGGGTATTCCCCCACCCTCACCCAGAGTTGGCTGAGATAGGCTCAACCCTTCCCTCTATTCTAATAGGATTAGTGACTGAATGATTGAATGATGGAATATACTAAATGTTTCTGTAGAGAGTTGATTAGTAAAAAATCCATTTTAAACATTCTAAAATTTGTTCGTCTAATAATGTAATCACTCGGGGATAAATGCATTTAAGAGCAACTGTATATAACAACTTCAGTACTGTTTTATGAAGTTTCATGAGTGTTGGATTATATCTTTATTTATGAAATTATATTATTTTTTGTATTTATTTATTATATTATATTATTCAGTGTAAGAATGTCTCCATTATTTTTCTGTCTTCGTGGCATAGACACGTATTCGCTCCTGTTATCTTCCAGAAGCGCAGAACATGTTTTGCACTAGTTCAAGGCTTGTTTTTATAACCTTGACATCTGTCAAGAAAATACGTGGAAACTTTCTGTTCTGTCTCTTAGTCTCAGAACTCCTGATTACGCTGCCCAAGCGGTTTCTATTTTCCATATCTATTTCTTATATCTATTCTGTAACCTTCAGTTTTAGACCCTAAACTTTCAATTGTATGCCTGATAGTATAAATACCTTGTGCCTTGTTGCATGCTTCAGTAATGCATAAATAAAAACTGTAACTCTCCGTGGGTGTCAGTGTTTTTCTCACGTCTCGCCCCAGAGCTCTGAGTGACACTTCAGGACTGATCGACAAGAAGCCTAGATAAGTCTAGAAGATCTAACAATTGGGGGCACGCCCCGGATACTTCTAACTAGGTAAGGCTGTTCTTTTGTGTTTCTTAAGACGTCTTCCTGGTTGTTAATATTTCTGAACTGTTAACCTTATGTGAGTTGCCACGAGAGAAGATTTATCAATTTGGGAGCTCGTTATCCTCGTGTGAGTTGCCACGAGGGGAGATTCAGTGCTCACTGTAGTCTTGATGTTACAGACTTGTGTGACACCATGGGGGGTAGTTGTGTTAAGGCCCCGAAGCCTGATCCAGAGGAAACTCCACAGGACTGGTTGAATCGTTGTGATTTAGTACATTTCACTACACCATGGTTAGATAATTTGGCAGGATGGACTGAATCTCAACCCCAGTTCCTGTCCTATCAATGGGGGTGGGGGGTGGGGGGTACCTTTAAACCTCAATATTTAGCCTCTGCCTACAGGATGATTTATGATGGTCTAGGGGACCCTGGTTGGAACTATTCTTACATGATAGGGTGTTATTTAAAATGGGTGGAAATGAAAACAATATGGAATGATTTCATGGGTTGCTGAGAGTCTAAAAATCAAGACTGAACTTGATCCATATACCAAAGTCTGATGTCATTATTAAACCACCCACTGTTAATTCATCGCCTTCACTTTATAGTGGAGCGCCGATTGTGGCTGTTTCTGTGTCAGCTCCGCTGGCTGGCCCAGAACCAGCGAAACCAGAGAAAGCAGACAAACCAATTACACCTGAACCTCCTTGATTATATTCAGATTTAAGTACTCTAGGGTTCTCTGAGCCTGCCATGGTCCGTCCTGAAGCCACTAAGCTAAGCTTCAATTAGCCGATGATGACGGGGATGATCCTAAAAATGTGGGACCGGATGCTGGTTCTCATCCCGATCCTCACCCGCTTAGTAATGCTTGTGTGTGGGTCCGTAAAGCCAAGGGGTACGCTATCAGCCCACCTTCTGTCACTGAATTAAAAGACATTATTAAAATGCTTTCCTCACCAAATAACCCATTAAATTTTGTGGATATGTTGTTGAAGGCTTCCCATCATTGCCAACTGGTCGGCGCGGATTACTATCTTATTTTACATGCCGTTCTTGGGGATTCTTATGATGAACCTCAATCATTAGCTACAGTAACCTGACTAAAGGCAGAAAATTATGCCCCAGGTAATACCAAGCGTGAAGATGACACGCATGCTGCACGTCTTTTTTTGGGCCGAGCCCAAGGCTCTCCCATGCCTCAAACAACAGCTCACGGTATCCTACATCACAGCTTTGTGTACATGCCTAACTGTCCGTTTCATCTCCTGGGTCGTGATCTTATGAGTCACTTACACATATCTCTCACTTTTACTGATTCAAAGTTGCCTATTTCTCTCAAACATTCCATTCCTGTTTTCGTTAAGCAGTACCCATTGTCTGAGGAAAAAAATAAAGGAGTTGACCTTCTGAGGGATACTCTTCTTCAGCTGGGTGTGGATAAACCATGCATCAGCTCCTATAATACTCCTGTTAATCCTGTGCCTAAACTTGGTGGTTCATGCCAATTCACACAAGATTTGCAAAAATAAATGACATTGTCATTTAATAGCACCTGTGGTTCCTGATGTGCCTTCTATTATGGCATCTATTCCGTGCCACCATTCCTATTTTTCTGTCATTTACCTCTGCGCTGCCTTTTTCAGTGTTCCTGTTGCAGAGCAAACACAGCCGCTCTTTGCCTTCTCACACAGAGGTAAGCAGTACACATGGACTAGATTGCCACAGGGCTTTATTGACTCACCTGCTGTCTTTTCAGCTGGCGTTAGAGACGTGTTGAGCGACCTATCCCTACCTCCGGGCTCCCTTGTCCTTCATTACGCGGATGACCTTCTGGTGACCTCAGTGGACAGTGAGACATGTAAAATCGCGTCCCTACTGCTCCTTCAACACCTGGCCGACAAGGGGTTCAAGGTATCCAAGTCAAAGTTACAGTTTTGCAGAGACAATGTTAAGTACCTTGGTTTTGAACTCACACAGGGGAAGAGATGTCTGCTGCCGGACCGTGTGCAACTCATCGTGGACACTAAACGCCCAGTGACAAAGCACACGCTCCTGTCTTTCTTGGGACTTATAAACTATTGCAGACAATGGATCCCTGATTGTTCTTTTTATAACAAAATTCTGCGCTCTGCCATCTCTCATACTGACCCGAATTCCCATACTCTCACGTGGTCTCCCGAGATGCACACGGCTTTCATGGCCCTGAAGTCTGCCCTCTACACAGCACCGGCCTTATAATAATAATAATAATAATAATAAATTTTATTTAAAGCGCCTTTCAGGGCACACAAGGACGCTGTACAAAACAAATAGAAGAAAACACTAACAGTTCAGTATAATCAACATAAATAACACAATTAAAAACCAAAACATGAAAAGTAGAGTGGTGAGAAAAACATTGAAAGTAATATTACAAACTGTATGCTGTGCAGAAAAGATGGGTTTTTTTAGTTTGGAAATAAGGATGAGGAGAGAGTCGGTATTGCGGAGGTCAAGAGGAAGTGCGTTCCAGAGCTGAGGAGCAGAGCAACTGAAAGCTCTGCTTCCCATGGTGCTAAGGAATTAGCATTAAGAATTGCAGTAATCTAGGCGAGAGGTGACAAGGCTGTGCACAAGGATAGAGGTGGTGTGAGGGGTGAGGGAGGGGCAAAGACGGTTGATATTACGCAGATGGAAATAGGCTGAGCGGGTGATGTTATTGATGTGTGAAGTGAATGATAAAGTGCGATCGAGGATGACACCCAGACTCTTGACCTGAGGGGAGGGGGAAACTGAGGCACTGTCAATGGTTAGGGAGAAACTGGTAACTTTTGAAAGGGTGGATTTGGTGCCAATTAGGAGAATTTCAGTTTTATTACTGTTCAGTTTTAGGAAGTTGGAGGTGAACTATGATTTTACCTCCAAAAGACAGGCAGAAAGAGAGATCGGTGGGAGCGCGGAATTTGGTTTGCAGGACAAGAGCTGGGTGTCATCCGCGTAACAGTGGAAACAGATATTAAATTTACGGAAGATGCATATACACCTTATAGACACCTCTATAAAGGCCAGAGGCAGACCAGGGCAGCCCAGAGAACCAGGCCATCAGCAGCAACCTCGGAGCATGAACCCAAGCCACCTCACACGGAAGACGACACCAGACCCTGCCAGAGCCCCACGCAGCTGCGGGGTAGAGGACCCACCGAGCCAAGACCAGCAGCCGCCAACCTCGCCAGGTCCCGGCCACCCAGAGTGGCTAAAGTAGAGGGCCCAGGGGCCCAGGGGCCTGCACCACGCCCAGGAGAACCAGGCAACCACATGGCACAGGCCAGCACCCACCCCGATGCTCCGGCTGCACAGCCGGAAACCCGGGTACCTCCTAGGTCACAGTCCTCCAGCTACACCAAGTGACAGAGCTACAGAGAGACAGGGGACCAGAGGGAATGAAATTCAGCTAACTGTTTTTATGAGGAAACAGACCTGTAGCACCGGGTTTGGTATACCCTATTTCCGAAGCACACGCCGCAAAATAGCCCAAGGGACATGGTCAAAAGCCTTCTCCAAATCCACAAAGCACACATGGACAGGTTGGGCAAACTCCCATGCCCCTCCAGGATCCTGTAGAGTATGTAGAGCTGTTCGAGAGTGTTGCAACCAGGACGAAAACCACATTGTTCCTTGTGAATCTGAGGTTCGACTATCGGTCGGATACTCCTCCCCAGTACTCCTGCATAGACTTTCCCAGGTAGGCTGAGGAGTGTGATTCCACGATAGTTAGAACACACCCTCTAGTCCCCTTTTTTAAAAACGAGAACTACCACCCCGGTTTGCCAATACAGAGTTACAGCCCTCGATGACCATGTGATGTTGTAGAGATGTGTCAACCAAGACTCAACCACCCCGAAGCCCGGCCACCATG
>JAOUQZ010083751.1:1595-17047 GCA_028564935.1 Neosilurus hyrtlii
CCACTGAGTTCCCTCAAGATCATCACGAATCCACTGAGTTCCCTCAAGATCATCACGAATCCACTGAGTTCCCTCAATATCATTATGAATCCACTGAGTTCCTTCAAGATCATTACGAATCCACTGAGTTCCCTCAAGATCATTACGAATCCACTGGGTTCCTCAAGATCAATACGAATCCACTGAGTTCCCTCAAGATCATTACGAATTCACTGAGTTCCCTCAAGATCATCACGAATCCACTGAGTTGCCTCAATATCATTATGAATCCACTGAGTTCCCTCAAGATCATAACGAATCCACTAAGTTCCCTCAAGATCAATACGAATCCACTGGGTTCCTCAAGATCAATACGAATCCACTGAGTTGCCTCAAGATCATAACGAATCCACTGAGTTCCTTCAAGATCATCACGAATCCACTGAGTTCCCTCAAGATCAATACAAATCCACTGGGTTCCTCAAGATCAATACGAATCCACTGAGTTCCCTCAAGATCATTACGAATCCATTGGGTTCCCTCAAGATCAATACGAATCCACTGAGTTGCCTCAAGATCATCACGAATCCACTGGGTTCCTCAAGATCAATTCGAATCCACTGAGTTCCTCAAGATCAATACGAATCCACTGGGTTCCTCAAGATCAATACGAATCCACTGGGTTCCTCAAGATCAATACGAATCCACTGAGTTCCTCAAGATCAATACGAATCCATTGAGTTCCCTCAAGATCAATATGAATCCACCGAGTTCCCTCAAGATCCTCACGATTCCACCAAATTCCTCAAGATCATCACGATTCCACCAAATTCCTCAAGATCATCACGATTCTACCAAGTTCCCTCAAGATCATAGCTATTCGATCCCATGACCCCCACACTCATCACAATTCTCTCAAATCATGGACGTCGTGGACACCCAGTGTAAACACCCAGGGTTACAGATATAACCTGTTTTTCACACGACAGACGTACCAGACATATTTTGAACATGAATGCAAGTACACGACTTTCAAATCCACGGCACCCAAACCTGCTGTACATCAGTTCCTCTAGTCGTAGCTCTGCTAAATGTGTACCACAAAAAAAATTGTAGGTTGGTTCTGAAAGAGGTTTTAATACGTTTGTTCTAAAATCCTTACTTTATTCTTTCTATGGTAACAACCCATTTGGAGTACAACAAACACAATTAAAAATTAATGTGTCACTGTTGATATGGTAAAGTTTTCTGTTTGGAGTGTTACCATTACCATTTATGGAAGGAGTATCCAGTGTCAGGACTTTGTAACACCCATTTCCTCCTGGTACTCTGGTTTTTTCCCACAGTCCAAAGACATGCACCATAGGCTTAAGCTTAATTGACCCAAGGGGTGAGTGTGAATGGTTGTGTGTGTTTTGGCACTGCAATGTTCTGGTGAGATGTTCAAAGATAAATAGGATAATAGGATAAAGCAATTCGGCAAATGTGAGTGAGTGAGTGAGTAATTTTTGATACATTGCTGAGATATAAAAGGAAAAAAACACATCTGAATGTGCAGTTATGGGGAAGTATTCAGCTTCAGGGTGGCAACAGAAACTTTTTGCCACTTATTTTTTACAAAAGCACAACCCGGTGTTTTATTCCATCTTCAACATGCTGAGTGATACTCCAAACGGCTTCACCACATCATTTCACCTTTGTCTCTTTTTATATTCACCGGCATGAAACCCACCCTCCACCCTGAGTTTCATCTTTCTTATTCACTTCTCCATGTAGCACTCTCAAGGCGAGGGCATGAAGGACACGGGCACAGATGGGCAGAAGAGCCCCAGGAGACATGACTCAGATCTTGACAGCACAGGAATGTATACGGATCCCTGCAGCACTGCATCAGTGTGTGTATTTGTGTGTGTGGTCTGTATGTGGTGTGTGGTGTGGTGTTTGATGATAAATGAGCTGCCTATCAAGGCCACCGAAGGGTTTCCCAGCTATTGAATTATGAAAGGTTTGCCTTTTTTGCTTCTTCTTCCATCCAGTGCACTGGATTTTATTGTTGTTGTTGCTGGATTTTGTTGTTACTGGGATTTGGATTTATCCACAGATGAAAGTCAGACTTTAGGTCGGCCTGGTGAAGGGAAGGGATGGGGATCGTTTTAAGTTCTTACACAGGGAAGAAAAAGTGGCTGTGTAATGCCTGGTTTATGTTTTGTCAAAGTGCTGCTCCTGAAGGCCCAGAGCAGTTGTGGAGGAAGGTTAACTGTCCATCAAAAAGGGGAAGCAGAAGTTAATAATAAGAAATAATTGGTGAAAGAGAACAAATTAGGTGTTAATTTCTCACATTATGACTAAGATGAGGATTTTCGTTGCCTTTCTATATATATATATGATTTATACCCAGAGTAGAAATTCCTGTTTCACACATAGTCGAGTGCTTATTAGTTCATTCACCAAAAATAAATGGGATGAATTTGGTGTCCATACGGAAATGAATTTGAAGATGAATTCTGTGTTCCATATAGATTTATTCCAGTTTCTTATTAATAAAAGTGCAGTTTTGTGCATGAAGTAATTCTCTAACTGTCTTTGTAACAATGGTTCATGAATGTATGATCAATATTGAGGGAAATATTGTATGTATGATCAATATTGAGGGAAATAAGATGAACTACATTGAAACTTGGCGATTCTGAAGGTCACACTTTATGGTACCAGTTTCAGAGAATGACTCTTCTGTGTTCATGTAAACAAGCAGACATTTTTCTGATGTGAGTAAATGAAATGTAGAAATGTGTGCAGATGTGCCTAGATTGTTTTTATTTATAAGTTCATTGTTTTACATCTGATTTGTTAGTTTAATATCTGTATACTGTTATTATTGCCATTATCCTTCCTTTTTGGAACTGACGTCTCCACATCTTATTCTCTATATTTCACACTCTAATTTAAGAGAAAATGTGTGAAAATGGCAATCTTTTCAAACAGGCTAATTCAAATTATGGAACGCATTTTAGCAGATTGCAACATCGAAAATATATGTAAAAACCACCTGCTGATGAAAATATTATATCTGAAATAAAATATTATACCTGATGTGTAATAGGATAATTTGGAAAACTTTACTTTCATTCTTCTTTAAAACGGAAAACTTTGATTTTGAGGTGGCATGGTTGTGGTTAGCACATCCACCCCACAGTAAGAAGGTACTGTGTTTGAGTCCTGTGTCTGGCAAGGGCATTTCTGTGTGGAGTTTGCAAGTTCTTCCGGTGGTTGCATGGGTTTTTTCAGGGTACTGTGGTTTCCATCCTAGTCAAAAGGCATGCACATTGGGCTTATCAACTGTTCCAAATTGGCCCTAGGTGTGAATGTGAGCATGAATGGGTGTGTGTGTGTGTGTGTGTGTGTGTGTGTGTGTGTGTGTGTGTGTGTGTGAGTGTTCACCCTTTTCTACCAATGTTAAACCTCTTGCTCAAAGGCAGCTGGGATTGGCTCCAGGTTCCCCACCATGACCCCCAAAGGATAAGCAGTGTAGGTAATTAATGGATGGATGGATAGTTTCTAGCAATGTACATAATACTAAAAAATGGATAAAATAAGCTACACAAAAAGTACAAAATCCAGTGATGTCTCAGTGGTTAAGGATCTGGGTTACTGTTCTGAAGATTGGGTATTCAAGTACCAGTACCCAGCTGTCACTGTTGGGCCCTTGAGCAAGGCCCTTAACCTTCAATTGCACAGTTGTATAAGAATAAATGGTAGAGGTGCATGTAAATGGAATGGTGCACTTAAGGATGTGCTCTTATTGGAAAAAAATCAACTTCGGAATGACTCCACTCCATCACCCAACCAGGTCAGTGATTATTTTTCTATTACAGCATATCCATTGTGTTTTGTTTCAATTCGAAAGGTGCTTGAGTATTTTCCTACAGACTCACTGTGACAGAGCATTTAATAGCAGTGAGATTTGTAACTCGGCAATGGGAATCCGTGGCTCCTGTCCACATCTCCTTCTCATCAACAGTCCTGAAAATGATGCAACACTCAGAAAGCTCTGTGGGTTTTCTGTTGGATACGCTGACATTCAAAACAACACCCTGGGACTGCTGGACCAAAGAAACAAAACAAAACCAAAAAAAAATTATAATAAAAATCTCCAAGCTGATGAATAAAAGATGGAACAAAGCACATTTGGCTGTAAAAGGCAAGCGTCCCCTTAAATCCATTCGACGAGCGAGGAGTACGCTTTATAAATGTGTAATTGGGAATAAAACTCAATACGATACAATAAAGCTCCATTCATTTGGTTAAATGACAATTTACAGAAGCATTGTAACCTTTCGCTGAAGTGTGTGCAAGCCCCCGAGCACAGTCAAAACAATGAAATTAGCGGAAATCGTGATGGCTGGCATGATATTTTCAAAGGTCATGGCGTATTTTGTTCGCCCGGTTGTTTTCATGGCTTCATCGATAAAAAGGTTGCACTTGTCAGTGATAACAAATCAACGGACGGTTCAGCAAGCGGTTTGCCATTTGGCTTTCGCTCAATCAAAAACATCAGGATGACCGAGTTGGCCTGATCGACACGGCAAATTATCCTCGCCGCAAACCAGCCAACATGGACTAACAAAGCTCAGCTGTCAATCACATCTGCAGATAAAACGTTCCCAGGAGCAGTACAACGGGAGGTGGTTAAAATGGCTTGGGCCTTAATCGGTGATGAAAATTGAAACTCGGAGTTGCAAATTGCTTCTCATTTCCGAAAGGTAGGCAGAGAATCATTTTGCCATTCAGAGCAAAAGTAAAGACCACTCATCCAGCTGTCCGATTCACAGTCCCATTCTGCATGGTGTTCTGTAGTCTCTCACTGTGTTAAGTAGATCAAACACTTGGGGTGTGGATGTAGGTTAAAATTTAACAATGGAATGTACAGTGAACTTGTTAGTTTCCCAAAAATAACACATAACCAAGATTTTTATTTAGTTGTGATCAAAAATCTGATCCAGTACACTATTCCTGTAGCCAACAAACTGATTTGTGATTTTACGATGGACCAGAGAGCAAACATGGTAGTATTAGTCATCCTTATAGCATAATTTTTCCGTATGTTATACGTTTAAGTGATACAGACGCTTATTTTAACATAAATTACCATAAAAAGCACAAAACTGCTAATTTTATCCCGTGGATTACTAGCGGTGTGCTAAACTGCGGGTGTTAGCAGTTGTCTTTCCCGGAAGTGAAGTCAACATGTTGTGTGGTGTTGACGTCTCTTGTGGAGACAGTGGGACGTCACACTCTAGTGACTCTGAGGATGAGAACGCTGCCACAGATGAGTGTGATGGTAAATCCAAAATGGCTTACGCAGCTAACGTTCTCCCGACTCTGCTTTCCTGTCTTCAGTTGGTTTATGAACAAAAAGAAATGTTTTCCATGATTTCTGCGCTTGGTGCGGCGCAGCTCAGCACTGAGCGATAATGTGTTATGATGCACGGGTCAGTTACGCTGCCCAGCCTAACCAGGCTGGAACAGCCAATTAGAAATGCAACATCTCCCTGAGCATGCCTAGAGTCGTAACACTCATGCACACTTTAAAATCAGGCAAGGACTGATGTTGCCGGAAGGAACCGCTGATGTTCATGATCGCTTTAAAGAGCTAGTAACACTAATTCGCCACAGGTACCCTTTAAAATCATTAAAACAAACATTAAACTCAAGAAATCAGGGCAGAGACTGTTAAAATGCCTCTGCAAACATACACCAATGAAGCAATGATACAGCCAAGGTGATTTGTTTTGCGTTCATACATCAGGAGTGGAAGAATGTTGTCCTCCAGTGATCTGTTGCTACTCTTGATGCATGAACGCCACTCAAAACACCTCACCACACCATTCAATTACTGTATGCGTATTGAAGCTTTAAAAGTGTCTTCATTGCCAAGCGCACATGCATATGAGGGAGTTTTTCCTTGCCACTGTCGCCGCTGGCTTGCTCATGAGGGATGTCTAGGGGGTTGTAGAGAAAGATTTTTAGATTCCTCCCTAATTTAATTTTACTATGTAAAGCTGCTTTGTGACAGTGTCATTTGTAAAAAGCGCTACACAAATAAAACTGACTTGACTTGACTTGACATATGTGTTACACTAATGTAGACGTGCCAGTATCACAAAAATACGTGTACAAATGCACTCACACGACACCGATCATGATGCCGATTTGCCGCAATCATATTCTGATGTTAGATCAGAGAACATCGGTATACATCAGAGAACATTGAGGGCGACTGTGAAATTTAGAATGATATATTACACAGCACGTCTGCTTTATAGCACGAAGGTCCAGGGTTCAATTCCAAGCCTTTTACGTTTATGTGTGGAGTTTGCATGTTCTCCCCGTGCTTTTGTGGGTTTCCTCCCACAGTCCAAAGACATGCACATAAGGCTAACTGGTTCTTTCAAATTGACCGTAGGTGTCAGTGTATGTTCAGGGTGTACCCATGCTTTTGCCCAATGTCGGCTGAGATATTCTCCAGCCTCCCAGCAACCCTAATAGGATTAAGCAGTTCAGCAAGTAAGTGAGTGATTGAGATGAATTGATGTGATCATGACATCACAAATTCCCAGAATGAATTTGTACACATTTCTCTAGTGAGGTTTTTTCACATACTGTATATATTTTTATTCTGCATGAGAGCATTATCAGAAGTGTGCACCTATGCACATTCACCGCTTAGAAGAAGGGAAGAATGATTGACAGCCTTGGCTGGGAAATTTTTTAAGTAAAATGTTTCTCCTTTGTATTCTGTCTAAAGTTAAAAACTTAAGTATTGAGTTCTGTGCCGTAATTAAACCCACAAACTCCAAGTGTCTCCTGTACAATGCTTCATGCTGTGAAAGAGCCGTATGATCAGGTTAGGAATAATTGATTTAAAATCAAATAAACTATGTTGGTGCAGTGGTTAGCACGTTCGCCTCACAGCGAGAAGGCCTGGGTTTAATTCCCGGGCTTCATGGTTTTCAGTGTGCAGTCTGCATGTTCTCCCCGTGCTTGCATGGGTTTCCTTCAGTTACTCTGATTTCCTCTCACAGTCCAAAAACATGCACAGTAAGCTAACTGGCTGTTCCAAATCACCCCTTGGTGTGAGTGTGTTTGTGAGTGTGAATGGTTGTGTGTGTTGGCCCTGCGATTACCTGGCGAGCTGTACAGATTGTACCCCACCTTCACCCAGAGTTGGCTGAGTTGGGCACCAGCCTCCCTGCGACTTTAATTAGTATTAAACGGCTTAAAAAATGAATGAATTAATATATCTTATTTTGGTATATTTTACTATTAATGTCACACAATTTTTTGGTAATCTCTCTCTCTCTCTCTCTCTCTCTCTCTCTATCTATCTCTTTCTTCCCTCTCTCTCCCCATCTCTCTCTCTCTCTCTCTCTCTCTCTCTCTCCATCTCTCTATCTTTCTTTCTCCCTCCTCTTTCTCTCTCTCTCCCCATCTCTCTCTCTCTATCTCTCTCCCTCTCTATCTCTCCCTCTCTTTCTCTCTCCTCTCTCTCTCTCTTTTCTTCTCTCCCTCCTCTTTCTCTCTCTCTCTCTTTCTCTCTCTTTCTCTTTCTCTCTCTCTCTCTCTCCTCTCTCTCTCTCTTTTCTTCTCTCCCTCCTCTTTCTCTCTCTCTCTCTCTCTTTCTCTCTCTTTCTCTTTCTCTCTCTCTCTCTCTCTCTCTCTCTTGCTGTTGAGATATGGTAATGAGCAGCTCTCATACCATACATTGCAGACCTTTGGCACCACACCTCGTAACATCCATTTACGAGATTGATGTTGCTCGCGCCGATCATGTTAAGCATGTTTACAAATGCAGTTGACATTTGAACATGCATCAATAACACCATCGATATTTCCTCCTCCTACCTTTTGCACTAGCATTTCTACATGCGTTAATGAATTCAAGCGGATTCTCGATGTTGAACTAAATCCTTAAATCAATGCAATCCGGTTTGACCAACATGCTGTTATTTTCCAGTCTGTTCTTATTGATTTCGCCTTTCTTATGATCAGATGAACTCTGTTAAAAAACACTAACCAGAATGCTGTTTAATTGATGTGCTGTAGCCATTTGTGAGTGTATCATACATGTAAAAGGTTATGGATGTGTGAAAGAACCCATTGGACTAATATCTAATACTCCTAAAAAATCATTAACACATGTCTTTTCCTTGCCATGGATAATTTGTGATGAAAAATGACTGCTTATTAAATGCTGCTTTAATTTCCATAGTAATATGTCCACAAGGATCTACAACAAGCCTTCTATTGGGGGACAAATGGTACATTTGACCTCTGCCCAAGCTCCAGTGCATCCCCCATGAAAAGGTTGATGGGCCATAGTGGTGTTGCTGTAGTTGGTGTGACTAATGGGTACAATAATGTCTGCCAAGAGAGCAAGACTGGTTCACACCGAGAGAAAGAATACAGTATTCGTAAATAAGCACTCTTTACAACCATGGAGAGCAGAAAAGCATCTCAGAACACAAAACACGACAAAAGCTTAAGGCAAATGAACTACAACAACAGAAGACCATCCTGGCGTCCAAGTGTATTGTGAGACAATTTATTACAATATACACCAAAAGCATTCATATGGACCGAAATGTTAAGAATCATCCTATCTCACAAAGTTAAAGAATCCTTTAAAAGATTCCTGGATCCAGAATTTGATCCGGATCATTTCCAAAATCTCATGGAGTCTCCCTTTTCCAAAGCCCCGCCTCTGGGAGAAATTTTATGAAAATGCGAACATAATTTTTTTGTGTAATAATGCCAATAAACAAACACAGAAACAAATGATAAAACATAACCTCCTTGGCGAAGGTAATAATTATTTACATAAGAAGAGGTGGATATCACTGAATAGTCTCCATCTAGAGAACTACTCAGGGATATTCACCGAGTCAGATGTGCAATGATCATTCCACTTTTCCGATGACAATGATGCAATACCATGGATTATTTGATGCCATTCCACCAATCAGAGATGAGAACATCTCTTGAATGAATAATAATATCTACAATCACGTGATGGCAAACCAATCAGCTTGTACTGATCCCCTGTAGAATATACAGTACTATTACATCATTATATTGCTTAACCTGTTAAGGATCTAATATTAACACATTCACACACGTCATTAAAGGTTTTTCTTTGGACTTTTAAGCAACATTTTGATGCGATTCAGTGAAATTACATAAATAAGGTATTATTATATATTATGTGCTTTCTGCTGGTGAGAAGATGCACTGAAATACTCGAAAACGATTGTGAATTCGCTCTCCTCGGCTGCAGATTCTGGTTTTATGGACACAAGCAGAAAGCAGGAACACACACATATCTGTCTTACTGTTACAATATGGGAAGCTGACTCGCCTTCTCAGGCCTGTCAATTAGTGTGAGCGAAAGTGTGTGTTTGTGTGTGTGTGTGTGTGTGTGTGTGCGTGCGCATGTGTGTGTGTGTGTGTGTGTGTGTGTGTGTGGGTGGGTCTCAGTGGTGTTTGAGACGGTGTAGGCATTAGCTACATGGCAGCATTCGACAATTTAAATTTGGCAAATTTGCAATCGAGAAAGCAGGCTTGCACAACACCAGACACCTCACATCCACACAATAACAATAATCGTTATCTCCCAGAGGATCTAAAAGCAAATTAAAGGTTATTAACCTTTGGCTGAGCCCTGCAATGGCCTGCCGAGCTGTCCAGGGTGTACCCCGCCCTCGCCCAGAGTCAGCTAAGATGGGCGCCAGCCTCCCCGCAACCCTAATTAGGAATAAGCGGTTCAGAAAATGAATGAATGAATGAACCTTTGGCCAAATCAATTACAAATTTCCACCCAATCACAATCGCAATTAAACCGCTTACTCGCACCAGTAGGTCTGGTGGTGTGGTGTTAGAGTGCTGGGCTCTCATGACCAAGAGGTTGTGGGATTTAATCCCTTTTATACTTCCACCCTGCTAACACCCCTGGGCCTCTTAACCACAAATGTGCCTCTATCCACCCAGCAGAATTAAGGAGTACCATGAAAAATACCCTGCAATGGACTAGCGTCCCCTTCAGGAGGAGTTGAATCCTGGTAGTGATAAAGATAAGCTTCGGTTGTGATGTAGCACTAGGCTCTGGTGTTAAAAGTCCAACAGACTTACTTTACTTCCACTAGGGTCAAATGGAGGCCGGAGCCGATCTCAGCTGATTTTGGGTACAAAAATCATTCACACACACACCTAGGCGCAATTTGGAACAGCCAGTTAGCCTAATGTGCATGTCTTTGGTCCATGGGAGGAAATCGGAGTACCCAGAGGCAACACACAACTCCACACAGAAACACCCCGAGGCCGCCGGGAATCAAACTAGGAACCTTCTTGCTGTGAGGCGGACATGCTAACCATGTCACTGTACCAACCACAAACACAGTCATATATGTGTGTGTGTGTGTGTGTGTGTGTGTGTGTGTGTGTGTGTGTGTGTGTGTGTCTATATATATATACATAAACATTTTTGAATAATTTCTGAGCATTTTTTTTCACATTTTATTTAAAGACAATTTTTAATTTTTATTTATTTTTTTTTTTTGTTCCAAATTAAAATATTAGGCAACATCAGTATTTTAGCACTGACCTCATCACTGTCACATTTTTAAAGCTCATTAGGGATGGAAGTCTGTTGCCTCAGTGCTTTTTTATCTATGGGTAAAAGTGCTATAACAGTAAAAAATAATTGACTAACTGTCATCAAAAACATGAACAAAACTTTATGATATAATTGAATACTGGCACATCTTTCACTAGCAGAATTGATTTGGTTCAAGGTTAAAGGATATTTGTACCAGAAAAGCTGAAATTGTGCAGAATTTTTTTTAGTTATATTTACCTGCTAGTTTAATATTTCTTTCATTTAAAAATGTGATTCTTGACCTTGACAATATGTTTAAAGATTTAAAGATATGGGGTAGAAGAGATGACTTCAGTTACTGTTCCTTTAACACTCATTCATTCCAAATATAGCCAGGACCCAAAGGGTCTAGACCGGTTTTTATTGTGTCATTAATTGTCTGAGTAAATTACATAACAATTCTTTAATATGTGAATTCATTACCTCTGCCAGGGAGGTTGATTCACCTTCAGTTTGTGTGTTTGTTGGTGTGTTTGTCTGGTAGCAGGTTTAAGCAAAAAAATCTGTGGATTTTCATGAAATTGTTATCAAAGGCGTGGCTTTGGACTGGACGACTTTTGATGAGTATGATGAATGTGATCCATATCAAATTCTGTAACCAGGATGTTTTTTAAAAACGATTCTTTAAAGGAGAAGACAGCACCTGTTGAAAGTTAATCTAAGAAAACCTCTATTTTAAAATAGAGGCATCTTAGTCTGATAGCTGCAATTTTATAGATTTTATGGAAGGTTGTTTGAAAACTGAGTCTAAGAATGATGTCATCGAGGCCCAAGTAAACATGGTGGAGTTTGGCTTCATACATCATTTCTTTTAGTATTTCAGGAGTTTGTGCCTAAATACATGAATCCTGGTTTAGATGTAGTTTCTCACTGCACAGGTAATGATTTTAATATAAACCTTTTCACACCTCCAACACAAATCTGTCAATATATGTTGTGAGTGCATCGAAATTCTATACTTGTACATGTTAACTTGGGTCTTTTTTGTTTGAGCAAAAAGTGTCTAGTTCACGATGCAAGAAATTCAGACCCATTTTTTAGGTGTTTATTTAGCCTTTAGGAAAAGAAAAACATACAATCAATCACACAGAAGAAATTGTTCCAAGATAAACCTTGGACGTTGAACCAGCTCTGTAATTGGCTTATAAACAGTGCCCATTCCTCTCTGATTGGTCTATCACCCTCTAGCGCTATACTTCGATTGGTCCCTTATGACATCATGTCTCAACTTGACCTTGTTCTGATTTGTGCCTTATGACATCATATGTCAAGTTGACCTGAAGGTTCTGAACTCGATGCCCCCTATCGCTTAGGATGACCACTTTGTACCTCATCAAGGTCTGACATTTTGTTCCAGTGTTCCATGTTTAAGAACAGTCCAGCAGTACTTGTACAGAGTGGAATGGGCCCTACATGAAGTAATACAATAAAGTTAAACTCATTTCAGTGAATAAATTACTCATACAATAGTCATAATCATCCAGTAATCAAATGGTGCAGTAAATCATGCAGTTGCCCTTCAAGGTTAAGTTGAGACATGATGTCATAAGGGACCAGTCAGAGTGGAATGGGCACTATATAAGCCATTTGCAGAGCTGGTTCGATGTCCAAGGTTTTTCTCTTGGAACAATTACTTCTGTGTGACTGATTGTATGATTTTCTTTTTCTAAAGACTGAATAAACACTTGAAAAATGGATTTGAATCTCTTGCGTCGTGAACTGGACACTTTTCATCATGACAGTCTTGATGACGTCATCATTCTGAGACTCAGTTTTAAAATAACCGCCTATAAAGTCATGTAAACAGAAGCTATCAGACTCAGATTTTGCACATGGAAAGAAATGAATCTTGATATTCGAATGAAATTAAATTTTAACAAGTGCTGTCTTCTCTTACATGACTTTTTGCCTCATGTGGGGGATTGCTGGGCTTGGCGGAGATTTGTGCTCTCAAAGTACTCTTGTTTTGAGAATAAAATTCGTGAAGGTTCTGGGTTCGAGTCCTGAGCTTGGCGAGGGCATTTCTATGTGGAGTTTGCATGTTCTTCCCTTGCTTGTGTGGTCAGGTTTCCTCTCACAGTACAAAGACATGCACGTTAGGCTAACTGGCTGTTCCAAATTGCCCCTAGATGTAAGTGTAAGTGTGAATGGTTGTGTGTGTATGTGATGGTTCTGCGATTGGATTGGGAGCTGTTCAGGGTGTACCATTCCTTTGCCCAGAGTTGGCTGAGATAGGCTCCAGCCTCTCCACAGCACTAGTAGAATTAAGTAGTTTGGCAATGAATGAATGAATAGGTGAATTATTTAATTAAAATATGCTAATATGCAACCTGTTCAGGGCTGTTCAACTCTCCTAAAATCATGATCTCAGTTTCTGGTTGACATCATGTTAACTGTGACTCCTGTGATTCCCTGACTGTCAATCATGTATATCATATTAAAATGTAAATACAACTCATAGTTTATTAACGCTGGCTTCACTGAAGTCAGATGGAAAGAAGAGGCCTGGGGTGTTTTTAATCTGTGAAGGATTTCACTAATTCAAGCTTTAAAATTTAACAAATTGAACAGACATCTCTATACAACGCATTCTCAG
This sequence comes from Neosilurus hyrtlii, assembly GCA_028564935.1. Lineage (NCBI taxonomy): Eukaryota > Metazoa > Chordata > Actinopteri > Siluriformes > Plotosidae > Neosilurus > Neosilurus hyrtlii. Next base: position 14,882 of record JAOUQZ010083751.1, read on the forward strand.
TTTTGGCCAAATCAAAAGAATTTTTTCTATGTGAAGAAGACACTTTGACAGTGCTAGCATTTATTTTGCTGTTTTGAATATGGTGGTACGAAATCAGAATCAGAATCAGATTCCAAATACACATTTTCAAAATACTGTCAAGACAACCTTTGCTTCTCTGATGTGTTTTGTGTTATTTCAATTTAATACTCATTAAAAGCGCTACCTCTTCTTACACACTATTTCCTCAGCAGCACCGGAGGAAGTAGCATCCAGAGCACGTAGTTGGCATCTGGAGACCTAACTGCCTTGAAGCATGCTTACTTAAAAGCCATTCAGAATGGAGAGAAGAGGCTTCACTGTGTTGTTTTATGTGAGGAGGTGATGAGTAATAAAAGCTTCAAAATGAACAAATTGGACAGACATCTTTCAATTAAACAGTCTCAGCATCAGGGCAAGTCACAAGAAATCTATGGATGAGACGACACTGCTTCTCTGATGTGCAGTGCCTGTGATATGTCAGATAAATAGTATTAGAATATAGTGCACCGGAAAGGCGCAATTTGATTGGTCTGCAATTTCGGGTTTAAGAACATCCGTATATACTACAAGAGAATAGCACTATCTGATTGGTCTGCTCTCTGGGGATTCATTCATTTTCTAAGCCGCTTAATCCTAATTAGGGTCGTGGGTAGGCTGGCGCCCATTTCAGCCGACTCTGGTTGAGGGTGGGATACACCCTGAACAGCTCGCCAGGCCATTGCACGGCCAACACACATACAACCATTCACACTCACTCTCACACCCTAGGGGTGATTTGAAACAGCCGATTAGCCTTCGGTGCATTGTTTGGACTATCGGAGGAAACCGGAGTACCACCCAAGCAATGGGAGAACATGCAAACTCCACACAGAATCACCCCAAGCCAGGAAATCGAATCGAAAACCTCCACGCTGTGAGGCAAACATGCTAACTTCTGCACCACCTTGCTGCACCTCTCTTGGGATCATAAATCATTATTCCTTAATCAGAAAGGCAGAAACTCACAGCTTGTGGGTCGTGTAGAAGTCGTGGGTTCGAATTTAGACCCCCCACTGTGCTAAGACCCCTGGGCAAGGTCTCAACCACAAGTGTACCTCTGACCACCCAGCAGTATAAATGGGTACCAGTAAATATACTGGGAAGGTAACCTGTGTTGGACTAGCGTCCCATCCAGGAGGAGTTGAACTCCTAGTTGCTTCACACTGCAAAACCTGGGGATAAGCCCTGGCTCTAATTTTCTTGTTCTCCCCGTGCTTGTGTAGGTTTCCTCTGGGTACTCCGATTGCCTCCTACTGTCCAATGATTTGCATATCAGGCTAACTGTCTGCCCCAAATTGCCCCTAGGTGTGAATGTGAATGGTTGCATGTTGTTGCCCTACAATGGTCTGGCATGATGTTCAGGGTGTACCCCACCTTCGCCCAGTGTCAGCGGAGATAGACTCCAGCCTCCCCACAACCCTAGTAGGATGAGCCCACTTTCGAAAACGAAGTGGGCTTTAAAGATAATTGGAGTACTTTTGTGGGTAAACCTGGCCTGATAGGGAGGGACAGCATCCATCCCACTCGGGAAGTCGACACTCTCATTTCTTGCAGCATAGCACATAGTCTAAGAACAGGACTAGTCAGTCAGTTACTATTCAGAGCCAAGGCCAGAGAGCAGACAAACAGGTTAATCCAAGTGTCTGCTAGCTGCACAGAGTCATCACTCAAGGTCAAGTTCAAGAAACTGTGTCTGTTCCCCGAACTAAACAAAAATTTAATGTGCTTTAGTAATCTTATTAACATAAATTAAAATCATACTGAATTTACAGCAAGCACCTTTGATCTAAAGATAGAAGTGTTAATTATTAGATCTCTTACATCTAAAGCACTTTGGTAATTGTTACGAGATTACTGATCAGGAGTTTAGTGTAATGGATAAAATCCAATGTGTAAGAGAATTTGCAGACTTCATTCCAAACCTGGTTGTCTCTTTAGATAAAGTTTTATTTGTTGGTGACTTTAATATTAATTTTGATAAACCAGGGGATTCTTTAAGAACAGCGTTCCTGTCTATTCCAGACTTAGTAGGGGTAAATCAGAATTTAATAGGACCCACTCATAATGCTGGCCACACTCTAGATCTAATACTAACTTTTGGATTAA
>JAOUQZ010083761.1:5000-17047 GCA_028564935.1 Neosilurus hyrtlii
TGAATACAGATAACTCACTCACTCAATCATTTGCCAAACTAAATCCTACTACGGTCACTGGGAGGCTGGAGCCTATCTCAGCCGAATCTGGGCAAAGGTGGGGTACCCTCTGAACAGCTCATCAGACCACAGCAGGTCCAACACACACACACACACACACACACACACACACACACACACAAACACACAACCATTCACTCTCACATCCACACCTAGGGGTAATTTGGAACAGCCAGTTAGCTTAATGTGTGTAACTTTGGACTGTGGGAAAAAACTGGAGTACCCAGAGGAAACCCACACAAGCTTGTGCAGAACATGCAAACTCCACACAGAAACACACTCACTGAGCCCAGGACTCTCCTTCTTACTGTGAGGCGAACGTGCCACCCATGACGCCATCGTGTTGCTCTGAACTAAGACCACCGTTTCATAACCATTGTTTTCATTAGCTAACATAATTTGGTTCAAATTCAGCGAGTCAGACGCTAGCTAATAGTAATTAGTTGTTTACTTGGGATTTAACTGTAAAATATTAAAGTAGTGTAGTTGTTACAGTCTCAGGTAAGTAATAAATACTAATTATCACATGTAACCATGTAACTTAGTTAAAAACGTTTGACAAGCCACTTAATCCCACTAGGATCGTGGGATGCCTATCAGAGTTGACACTGGGAAAAGGCGGGGTACACCCTGAACAGCTCACCAGACCATCCCTGGACTAACACACACAACCATTCACACTCACTGTCACTCTCACCCCTAGGGGCAATTTGAAGCAGCCAGAACAGAAAAAACCCCACCCAGGAATCGAACCCAGGACATGCTAACCCCTACGGCAAGTACAGTATATTTTTATTTTTATTTGAGTACACTGTTGCCATCTTTGGCACCTTATTACCATGATAAAATGGATAATATTTCAACAAGCAAACATTTCACCCTCTGTGATACAGTGTGTACAGATAAAGGTGATATACTCCAACAAATGATACGCAAAACTGACAAATTTTTGTCATTTTCATAATTAAAAAAACAAACAAAACGAAAACAGATCAGTCACATGGAAATAGGTGTACCATCTGGAGGTCATATGCCCCCACATACATTAATGGCCCAAATGAAGCCACAGCGCCGTTAACTTTTGACCTCAAATCTGATCTGTTCATCCTTGGATCAAAGTGGAATTTTATGCAGGGTTTGAAATAAATCCTTTAAATTGCTTTCAAGATATCATGTTTACAAGAATGGCACACATAGCTGTTATGACCTAGATCTTTGATCTCCAACATGTTTGCCTCCAACCAACATGTGGACCTACAACCAATTCATCCTTGAGTGAAGGTTGGCATTGGTGCGAAGTTGAAAGAAAATCCCTCTATGTGTTCTTGAGATATCATATTCTCAAGAATGGACATTTATCACATCTCTAAATTCATAGAACAAAAATCAGGTGTTTCAGATAAGGTGCCACCGATTAGAACCTCCTGCTGGTGGTGGAACCTGTGTTATTTTAAACCTGACGTCTAGATTCTTGTGTTTTCTTTGCTACTGTAGTGTGTGGTGTCATCATGCCAAGAGGTCTCAAAATCATTTGAAATAAATCATTCCCCCTGTGGGTGTCAGTGTGGCTAAGTGGCTAGGCTAACCCGTTCTCCTCACATGCCCTGGGTTAGAGCCCCCTGCCCGGTGAGGGTGTTTCTATGTGAGGTTTGCATGTTCTCCCTGTGTGTGCATGGGTTTCCTCCGGGTACTCCGGTTTCCTCCCACAGTTCAAAGCCTTTAGGCTAGTTGTGTATTCTCAATTTCGCCTATGTGTGAATATGATTGTGAATGGTTGTTTGCATGTGGTGGCCTGGTAATGGTCTGGCGAGTTGTTCGGGGTGTACTCTGTTTTCGCTCAGATTTGGCCAGGATAGGCTCTAGCCTCCCTGTTACCCTAATAAAGGATAAAGTGGTTCAGAGATGAGATGAGATTAATTCCATTGAATGGAAAATCTAAAAGTCTAAAAGTAACATGCTTGCTTCAAACTGCTGCTAATTTGTCAGGGATTGGCTGCCCAGCAAATTCTCACAACTGTGTGTGAAAGTGCAGATGGCTTCAATCAGAAATAGATCGGATAAACATAGGACATGAAAAAGACCTTGCTGTCCAAAAGCCTACAGTTTGCCTATGGCTATATAGACAAAGGCCAGACCTTTTGACATAATGTATTCTGGACAGACAGATCAAAGATAGAGTTGTGAACTCATACCAACTGAAGGATGGTAGTGGAAATGTTATGGTTCGGGGTTGCTTAGCTGCCTCAGGAGGAAGGAATCTTGCAGTCATTGATCAGCAATGAATTTCAAATCCTATCAGCGACTGCTTGAAGATAACATAAGGCTATCTTTTCAAAAGTTGAACTGGCGGTAAACCTTTCAACAATTAAATAATGCCAAGCCAAGGAATGGCACAAAAATAAGAAATGGATTTAAGGAAATGTTGGGAGTTTGAAAAGGGCAGTGCATTCTAGAAAAGCATCAAACTTCAACATTCAGAAAACACAGTAGGACAATGTCAGAGACTGGTGGACAGTCATGCAAAATGTCCATGAGAAGTTCTTTTTGCTAAAAGGGCAATACAAGCTTCTGATGCCTATGATGTACTTACTTTCTCCACAGAGGTATTTTAATTTATTGATATTTTGAGTAAAAAAACTAGTTCTCCGGGCAACACTGTGGTGTAGTGGTCACCTCACAGGAAGAAGGTCCTGGATTCCCAGTTCAGGTGTTTCTGTGTGGAGTTTGCATCTTCTCTCTGTGTGTGGGTTTCCTCCCGGTACTCTGGTTTCCTCCCACAGTCCAAAAACATTTAAGCTAATTGGCTGTTCCAAATTGCCCCTAGGTGTGAGTGTGAATGATTGTGTGAGTGTTGGCCCTGTGATGGACTGGTGAGCTGTCCAGAGTGTAACCAACCCTCGCCCAGAGTCGGCTGAGATGGGCACTGGCCTCCCCGCGACCCTAATTAGGATTAAGCGGCTTAGAAAATGAATGAATGAAACTAGTTTTCCTTGAGACTTTATTCAAGTATATAACTCTTTTCTCTAGACACTTTAATAAATTTCCAACAGATATACTTATTTTTTCTCATTAATTAAATTCTGATCAGGAGATTCATGCACTGTGTTTAAAAGAACTAGATTAAACCAAATGTATATGTAACTTTTTCACGTTACTTCTCCTGCAAACAATCATACACATCAGCCTCGTCTAACAGGCAGAGCAGGAGGCATCGTGGTTAATCATAATGATAATTTAATCAAAAATTCTACACATGTGAAGTCCTTTATTTAAACATAGAGGCAGCACAGTGGTGGAGTGATTAGCATGTCCGCCTTACAGTCCTTGGTTTGAAACCTGGGCTCATGCAGCGGCGTTTCTGTGTGGAGTTTGCATGTTCACCCTTGCTTGCCTCTGGTTTCCTCCCACAGTCCAAAGACATGCACATTAGGGTAAGTAGCTGTTCCTAATTGCCCCTAGGTGTGAGTGTGAATGGTTGTGTTTTGTATGTTGGCCCTGCAATGGGCTGGTAAGCTGTCTGGGGTCAACCCTGCCTTCGCCTTGGACACTCCCTGTTTCCCTAGTAGGATTAAGTGACTCGGCAAATGAGTGAGTGAGAGAATGAGTGTACTAAGATGATGGATGTAAGTGCAAAAAATATATTTACCCATTCAGTTCCACTAATTAATATTTTCAGCCCCCCCAGGGCCATAATCTGAATCCATTAATGAATTTGGATTTCATCTCAAACCTGCTTGTTTCTTCAAACAGAGAATTAATCACAGGATACTTTAATATTCCTTTTGATAACCTGATGAGTGCCTGAGAGCAGCGTTCATGTCCACTCTAGATTCAGTAAAGATTAATCAGAACATTTGGACTAAATATGGAGAATATAGACACTTTCCACAGTCAGAAGCTATCTCAGATCAATGCCTCATCGTGTTTAAATTGTACCTGAGTAATAGTGTGTGCACCTTGACTCACTGGCACATCAAATGAGCTACAGCACAGGAATTTATCCTTATTGAGTTTTCAACAATAACCGGACCACTGTCTGATCTCACCAAACGTGATCAGACAACTGAACGCTTAGCATTTATGTTCCGCTGCACTCTATTCAGAGAAGCTAGACTTGAAAGAAAAATAATGAGGAATTAAAATCTAGCACCAGGCAGCACAGTGGGGTAGTGGTTAGCATGTCTGCCTTGAGCGATTCTGTGTCAAGTTTGCATGTTTTCCCTGCGCTTGTGTGGGTTTCCTCTGGGTATGCCGGTTTCCTCCAAAGACAGACCAAAAAGATTCACATTAGGCAAATTGGCTGTTCCAAATTGCCCCTAGGTGTGAGTGTGTGTGAGTGGTTGTGTGTGTGTTGGTCCTGTGATTGTCTGGCGAGCTGTTCAGGGAGTACCCCATCTGCTCCCAGTATTGGCTGAGATAGGTACCACCCTTCCTGCCTCCCCTCAACCCTAATAAAGTCTAAATGTGTTAGATATATCTAAGCTAAGCTCCTCAGATCGTTTTTCCTTCTAATTGCCTGTAGCCTCAAACTCCTTGTGGTGGCTTTGTAAGGTGTATCGTATTCAGAAGTATACAATAAGAAACAATGTGCCTTAATTATGAATATCTTCTGGAGAATTTTATTAAATTTGCTCGTCTTACTCTTATGAAAATCTACGTTGGCTTCATCACGTGTTCTTAAAACTCAGAATTGTTTGCAGCTGTGGCAAATCTGTAAACTGAAAGCGCATGCTAGTTGCCCTAAACACTAAACACCCCCTAAACCCCATAAAAGGATAAAGGGGCGTGTGCACACACAAATATTCAAGAAGACCGAACCATCGGAATCTTAAAGGCTAGACTTCTTCTGAAGTAAACATGCTGCTGCAGGACATTAATTCCAGATGAGATATTATATTCAGTAGTGTGAGTAGTGGATATACGGCCCTAGAAGAGAGTGAAGCCGTGCACGCAGAGTGAATGTGCAGGGAACGCACACCACTGAAGATATAAAAAAATAAGTGGTTTGACCGGAAATCAGAGGCCAAGAAAAAACTGCCGAACACAGTTTTGAGATACCGGCCACTGGAGATGGGGTTGCTAGCCCTGAGTTGTGAGAGCTAGAACAGCGCATCCCAGGTGTACCCCTGGTGGAGCACATGGAAACTGACTTGTGCCCCGTGCCTGTGATGTCATGGTCACATCCTGGTGACGTTAGAAGTATAAATTTATTTATTTATTTACTTTTTTCATCTTTAATTTTTAAAAATAAATAATAAATTAAATAAACATAATAAATTTTTCATGAAGGGCAACATGGTGGCACAGTGGTTAGCACGTCCTCTTCCACAACAAGAAGGCCTGGGTTCGATTCCTGGGCTCGGGGCGTTTCTGTGTGGAGCTTGCATGTTCTTCGCATGCCTGTGTGGGTTTCTTGTGGGTTTTCCGCTTTCCTCCCACAGTCCAAAAACATGCACAGTAGGCTAATTGGCTGTTTCAAATTGCCCCTGGGTGTGAGTGTGAATGGTTGTGTGTATGTTGGCCCTGCAATGGTCTGGCGAGCTGTTCAGGGTGTACCCCGCCTTCGCCCAGAGTCGGCTGTGATGGGCGCCAGCCTCACCGTGATTAGAATTAGTAAATTAATGAATGAATGAATCTTTCATGAACTGATATTAATGTGCATAATGCTATAAAAAAGAAGAGAACGAGTCGCGATTTCGCAACATCACTTTCGGCATGCGTGTAAGAGTGCTCTTTAGTGTTTGTAGATTCTGCTCGTAGCTAAGAAGAAATCCCAGATAAGAAAATATTGGTGAATGCCTTAAAAGTGCATTAGTGTGACATAAGAGTGAATTTGTTCATGAATGAGGCTCAGTGTGTTTACTGTATGAACACTTTCCCCCCAGAGCTACTAAAGGGGTCTCTGTGTCCCAAAAAATAAAGCTGAACTTGCTTTGCACCTGTTCAGAAAGTGGACATTAAACAGCGCCCTTTTTTCCCCTCTCGTTACGGCCCTGTATGAAACACCATAACACACATTCTGTGACACCGAATGCCTTCATGTAATCACTGGGGAAGCGGAGGGACGGGGTGGGTCACTCTCACATTCAAACATACACTACATTATATGTTTTTTCAACAGAGAAATCTATTTAGTTTAAGTTCACAGCTCAACACGCAAATTAAATTCTCAGGTCTGATCACAAGCCATTGTTTGCACCCTTGATAAAAAAAAAGTCTAGCATGTTTTGTATGCTTGAAACCATTTTTCATGCTTTTTTGTTGCTCTACAGGTGCTACAGGATAGTGTACATAATTTTTCAGCCGTAGAGAAACTACTCAAATTATGATATGAGAAGATGCTCTCTCCTCCCTTCAGACTGACCAAGCTGCTCCAAAAAAATTCTCCCATGATTCATTTTGCCACTGTTCCAATTACTTTCACACCAACTCACTCACTCACTCATTTGCCAAACAGCTTAATCCTACTAGGGTCACAACAAGGCTGGAGCCTAACTCAGCCAATAATGAGTGAAAGCAGAATACACCCTGAACAACTTGCCAGACCAACGCAGGGCCAGCACACACACCCAAGCGTTCATACTGACATCCACACCTAGGGGCAATTTGCATTAGCCTAATGTCCATGTCTTTGGACTGTGGGAGGAAACCGAAGTTCCTGGAGGAAACCCATGCAAGCACAGTGAGAACCCAGAACCTTCTTGCTGTGAGGTGGATGTGCTAACCACTACACCACTGTGCTGCTTTCACACCAACTGACAAAAAACATTTGCGAAAACACCAGAGCTGTTGGAAATAAAACACAATTGGTCCAAGTCTAAATTGTTTGTTGTGCACATCTTCCCCATTTGTCTCTTCTTCTTTATTCATTCATTGCATAGTGTATTTCACTTTTTCTTTTCTTGGGGCTGTATAGGACACGAGTACGGGGGTATCAACAAAAGCAAAGACAGATGATGTCACCTTCCTAGTCTTCAGTGAAGTCTTTTAAAAACTCTGGCTTATTTTATTATTCAGTCCTCCACATCATGACCTTTCCCTTTAACATTTCCTCTTTAAGAGTGCACAATCTAAAAAGCATATCACAACATACGTTAAGGTAACATATCCAGCCATCAAAGCCAAGATGACCCTCATTACCACCGAGGTGGCCCACACCTTTATCTGCCTTGTTCAGTATATATACACTGACCTTTTTTCCTCTGAAAGCATTAATGCTTTAAAAGACTGTATGAAAGAGCCAATCGTTGAATCTATCCCAATCATACCTCACGACTGCCAGCTTGACAAGATCCCTTCTACATTTTCCTGTATGAATGCTATCAAATTGTGACACATGTGAGGACATGGATGGCTTACAGGTCATTATCAGAAATCCACATGTCTGCATGGAACTGTTTGATCCTACTAGCATTATAGAGAGGCTGGAGCCTATCTTAGCTGACACTGGGCGAAGGTGGGGTACACCATGAACAGCTCGCCAGACCACTGCGGAGTCAACACACAACCATTCACAGACACAAGCACACCTATTGGCAGCCAATCAGCTTAAGTGCATGTCTTTGGACTGTACTAGGAAACTGGAGTAACCAGAGGAAACCCACACATACACAGGGAGAACACGGCAACTTCATGCAGAAACACCCTCATTCTCCCCGGGACTCGAACCCACCACACCACTGGTGTCATATCTATATTTCCATGTTCCTCCACTCAGTGTCTCACTTGTGTTTGTAAGCTCCAGTAGGCGGATTTAATGTCAGTTTCGAGGATGGCACTGAATCTAGAGGGACATGAAAGCAATTTGGTTGTATTTTCCACACTAAGTCTGTCCCATTTCTCAGGTGGGGATAAAAACCACGACAATTTTCCATTTTTAGATATAAAGGTGTCTGATAACTGAGAAGCAACTCCTGATTAGTTTTAGATCCTTCAGATGGACCAACCTAAAAAAAGTTATTAGAGCAAGATCCCTCGGGTGTCCTTCACAGTGCCATCATTCATCAAGCCTAGTTTACACTTGGTTTTAAAATGTGCCTTGGGCTAACAGATCATGAGCGGACAGCTGAGACACATCGCTGTTTGCACCTGCGTTTATCATGCGTCTCCAAGGTGTCTAGCGTGCTACTTGTGCTCAGATTTTGTTACCGCCTACGTTACTTTTCCTGTTATGTCAGTCTCGGGGATGCATCAGTATGCAAAAGCGTTCGCACAACAAAAGATACATAGTCCAGTGTGCTCCAGACCACCTTAGCTGATGGTCTGAGTGAAGCTTCTTGGTGGTTGGGATTCAATAAGCTTCCGAAATGGGTCATTCTTTGAAACTGGTACCATAAAGTGTGACATTTATAATTCTCAAATATCAGTGTAGTCCAATTTATTTCCCTCTTTATCAACCATCAAATTCATGAATGTTATAAAGACGGTGAGAGAACTACTTCATGACTGCACTTTTTTTTTTTTTAGAAACAAACAGCAATAAATCTGTATAGAACACCAAATTCATCCCATTTGGTTAATTTATTCATTCATTTTCTGAACCGCTTATTCCTAATTAGGGTCGCGGGGAGGCTGGCGCCCCACTCAGCTGACTCTGGGTGAGGGCGGGGTACACCCTGGACAGCTCGCCAGGCCATCACAGGGCCAACAGTCACACAACCATTCACACTCACACCTAGGGGTTATTTGGAACAGCCAATTAGCCTACTGTGCATGTTTTTTGGACTCTGGGAAAAAACCAGAGTACCCAGAGGAAACCCACGCAGGCACAGGGAGAACATGCAAACTCCACACAGAAACGCCCGAGCTGGGAATCAAACTTAGGACCTTCTTGCTGTGAGGCGGACGTGCTAACCACTGCGCCACTGCACCACCGTGCCGCCCCATTTGGTTCAGGGCTTTCAAAACTAGGTATAGAGTGTACAACACACTGTTTAAAATGATAATATTTCACTTCAATGTCTTGTAACGTTTAATACGGACTTTCATTGAATATGCCTTCGTGGTTGTGAACGGGTAGTGGTTTGAGTCAGATGTTAAACACTCAGGAGACACAGATTGGATGAAGAAGGGTTCTATTTATTAACTCAAATAAGGTCAAAGGCCATAATATTAATTATGCAAAAAAAAACAAAAAAACAAAAACAAAAACAAAAAAAACCCAACAACAACAACAACAACAACAACCAAAATAAAAAAAAGACAGAGAGAAAACAAATCACTTTTTGATACCGAAAACAAACACAAGAGTCAAAACATATATTAACTTTTAGACTAAGACCTCTCACAAGCATCTGCTCTCTTGGCCAATCCCCTACTCAATAAATGAACGCTGCTCAAATCTCTTTTGAACACACCCTTGAAATTGGACTAAACCAACATAAACAAGTCCCGGGGTTGTTCTAAGACACACTGTCAAAATCACAACAAAATCAGTTTGAACCAACCTTTTGCCCATAATAGTGAACATCATCCTTTTATAACAATACTCAAATTAATCCTTCTTAATATCAACGTAGTCAATAACAAAACCTCAGCCTAAGCAACTTACTAAGCTAGGACCGAAGAAACAAACCGGAACATGTTACACACATTTAAACAGCCGAAGTATTAAAGCACCTTAATAGGTGATAATGAAATGATACCGGTGAGACAGAAAAGTTTGTTTTTACATTCACTGGGAAAAAATAAACAGAACACTTACAGAATTTGCATTGGGATATGTGATTGTTTTACGGTGTACATGTGTTGGAACATGGAACAGGAAAGGTGTAGAAACGGCGTCGACTAGCTAACTTAAATGACTGCAACCCAATACAGCGTTGTTGTCAAAGTGCACATGTAACAGCTGATAGGGATACGGAAGGAGTATGATGAGGGACCTGATGGTTATGGGAAACAACACTTTACAAAACACAAACCGCAAATTCAGGGTAAACCTGCAAACACATATTGAATGTTCTTTGGCAGCACGCCGCTGCCGTGATGGAGCTCGTCCCGTTACAGTGGTGAAGAATGTGGAATGAGATATCATCTCATACCGGTTATGTACACTCTATAACTAATTTAGAAATACCCCACTTGCATGCTAACCGCTAACAGTGCGTGACATTAGGACATAAACAGCCTCCAAGTAGGTAGTGGGAAATGAACAATGACGTTATTCTATGAATATTGATGAGCATCCCTCTACTAATGCCATTGTAATGTTTACCAGGAACTCAACTGTACTGTGAACATCGTAACATGGAAGCTCACCCCTCACAGGAAAAATGGGTCGGTTCTGTATGTTAACTGGTGTGGACACCACTGGTTACGTGCGGAACTGTAAATCGGCGTTCGATTCTCAGTCCAGAAAGTAAGAAAATGGTGGTATAGTGGTTAGCATGTCCGCCTCACAGCAAAAAGGCCTGGGTTTGATTCCTGGGCTCGGAGTGTTTCATGTGTGGAGTTTTATATTTATATTCTCCCTGTGCTTCCAGTTTCCTCCCACAGTCCAAAAACATGCACAGTAGGCTATTTGACTGTTCCAAATTACTCCTCAAAAAAGTAAAAACATAAACATCTAATCTTAATGTGCTTTTTCCTTATGTTCCCATGTAGTATATCCCAAAACATTTAAGAAAATAGAACACCGGCATCTGTGAAGGAGTGGGAAGTATTAAGCAGGAAGTGAACAGTCAGTTCTCAAGGTTAATTTGTTGGAAGCAGGAAAAATGTTCGAGTAAGGATGAGTGATGGTAAAATGACTGGGTCTACTCATCTCCAGAGCAGCACATCTTTTGGGATGTATCTGGTAAGCAGTGGTAAATAACTACCAAAGGTGGTCGAAGGTAGAGAAACAGTGAACTGGTGAGAGTAACATGGGTACCCAAGGCTCAGTGATGCTCACGGGGAGTGAGGGCTAGTACATCGTCTGGTCTGATCCTGCTGAAGACCTATTGTAGCACAGACTACTGAAACTGTTAATGACGGATATGATAGAAAGGAGTCAGGACACACAGCGCACTGCAGCTTGCTGTGTATGTGGCCGCTTAGGTACAGAGCACTCAGGTGGTGTTAATATTAAGGCTGATCAGTGTATGTCTGTCAGCTAAATGCACACTTCTTCACACAGTCTAAAGAAAAACTTTCAAAACTTAAGGAATTTTAGGGTTTCTTCCAGAACTTCTTCACCTATTTCACATTTGTCTGAAACCATCACATGATCTGACTTTCATAAAGAGTAGACTGCATTGTGTTTATTTTGTTCTTAGGACATCGCAGGGCTAACACACACACACACCCATTCACACTCACACCTAGGGGCAATTTGAAGCCTTTGGACTGTGGGAGGAAACCAGAGTACCTGGGGGAAACCCATGCAAGCATGAGGAGAACATGCAAACTCCACACAGGAACACCCTAGCTGAGCTCATAACTCGAACCCAGGACCTTCTTGCTGTGATGTAGACATGCTAACCACTACGCCACCGTACCACTAATACATGGTACTACACAATGCTTTATATTTTATTTAAAAAAGGTTCATACACAGAGACTACCAAGATTTCTGATTCTAGGAATGTGAAAGAGAAAAAAAAGCCATTTTATATTTATATCACTAAGCAATATAGTTAGTTTAATAATATTAATAATAATAATAATATTTATAATAGCAACAGCAACAACAATAATAATATTTATAAAACTACATATAATATTTATAATAATAATAATAATAATAATATTTATAATAACAACAGCAACAATAATAATATTTATAAAACTATGTATAATATTTATTCTAATAATAATAATAATAATAATAATAATAATAATGGCAATAATAGTGATGCGTTTAATGATGGCGGTGATGTGCATGGTACTGCACTGTTTAGATAACAGACTTGTGTAACATTAGTGGGTTTTCCTGACACACACTCACACACACACACACACACACACACACACACACACACACACACACACACACACACACACACACA
>JAOUQZ010083770.1:0-17046 GCA_028564935.1 Neosilurus hyrtlii
TCTTTTACATGCCTCTCACCATAGACAGTGAGAGACATGGCCGGCCTTTGATAACCCAGTTAGCTGCACTGGGGGGAAAATCCAAACACTTTAACCAAATAAATGTTGACCTTCAAAATCTTTTTCAAACCACTGCAGGTATCACAAGAATGATGTTAAAATCTGACTATGCTCTTTTGAGGATGGAAGCAATAATTAATTGTCTGGGATGAACATCCTTTGGTCTGAAAGGTTTAACTGATCCACAAGACAACAACAATGGAACTGGTGAACTAGTTGAAGGCAGCAAGTCTTGATTCAAGGCATTTGCTCATGGTTAAAGATTTTCTCTCTTTGCTTTGTTTTACCACACAGAGGGAAAAAATCTAAGATTGTCTCAGATTGTAAATCTCTCTGCTTGTAATGGAGGGTGTGTAACTTTTCTGTGGCCCACGCAACAGTTAACGTTCATGATTCTTTTACTCCAAAGAACACAATCTCAAATGTGAAGCAAAGTGATCACACAGGTTCACTTTATAACATAGATGGCACCATCAGGATTTTTTTAGAAATACTAAAGCAATACCTCAAGACATGAGTCAGAAAGTTCAAACTTGGTTTCAACTGACTCTTTCATCATTTAGAAACATTCCTCAAAAAATGCAATAAACGGCTTACAGACCATATAACTATGGTTATATGACCATTACAAAGCCCTGATTTAAATACTATCAGAAACATGTGGATTGAATTGAAGAAGCACCTTCAGAACAACATCAGCACACGTTGGTTTTTGTGTTCAAGCAGCTACACAGAAGTCTAAAATCAGTGTGCACAGTGCCAAGCATCAGCTGGAGTGAAGCATCAGTCCAGAAATTCAAAAATACACAAGTTACTGTCATGCGCTTTGAAGTATTCTCACTGTCTATAAACGTGAGGTGTTAGAAATTAGGACTTGTTGGGAGTTACAACCTTGGTTGTCTTGTAAATGCATCAGCATGGGGAAATATTTCAAGAAAAACCCAATGAAAACATGCAGATTGTAGGAGAAGTCACACCCACTTCACAACAAGAAGGTCCTAGGTTCAAGTCCCAGGTTTGTTGAGGGAATTTCTGTGTGGAGTTTGCATGTACTCATTGAGTTTGTGTGGGTTTCTTCTGGGTAATCCAGTTTCTTCCCAAAGTCCAAAGGCATACACATTAGTCTAAGTGACTGTTCAAAATTGGCCCGAGGTGTGAATGTGGGTGTCAATGGATGTATGTGTGCGGGTGTGTGTGTGTGTTGAAAATGCAATGGATTGCCGAGCTGTTCAGGGTGTATTTTGCCTTCGCCCAGTGTTGGCTGAGATAAGCTCCAGCCTCCCTGTTAACCTAATATGATTAAGCGGTTCAGCAAATGAATGAGAGAGTGGTAACCTGAAGAAGAATGCTTCATTATTTCATACATATTATTAAACAAATATTTTTATAATTCAGAAAGCATTACTGATGAGTAAGGGAAAACATGACAGGTTTTGAACATCCCCAAACTGCTACTGATTTAATCTGAATATCTCTTACAGTGGCACCAAGAGGCCCGAAAATGTTTAATCATTACAGTGCTCCGTCAACCCTGGACTACAAGATAAAACAGAGTTCTCATAACTCCTCTCATTCAATCACCAAACCCCTTAATTTTACTAAGGTGGCAGGGGGGCTGGAGCCTATGACATCTGGCTCTAGGCAAAGGTGGAGCTCACCCTGAGCAGCTCACTTGACCAATGCAGGGCCAACATACACACAACCATTCACACTCTTGATACACTAGTATTTCAAATTGCCCCTTGGCCAATAGCCTTATATGTATGTGGTAGATAACCAGAGTACCCAGAGGAAACCTATACAACCATAGGGAGGACATGCAAACTTCACACAGAAATGCCCTCATCAAGCCTGGGACGCAAACCCAGCACCTTCTTGCTGTGTGGCGGACATGCTAACCACTACACCACCATGCCGGCCCAAAACACAATTTTATTTACATATATTTTTTTCCCAAACATTTTTTTATTTATAATTAATATTTCTCTTTTATAAATATAAAGCTCCTAGCAAAATTCCTAAATTTGCTTGTCGTTTATTTTAAAATACAATAACAGTCCTTTTAAATCTTTATTACATTGTTAAAATTACATTCCTCTCATTCCTGTGAGGAATGGGAAGTAATGTCTGTACATGGTGGCTACTTTAATGAATCACAATTTAGATGAAATTGTGTTAAACAGAACAAAAAAACTGCTTTTTTTTATCCTCCAACTGAGTTTCCCTCTGATTTAACTGAAAAAATGGGGGTTTTTCCAAAACTTTTGATTAGTAGTGTAATTGTGTTACTGCTTATACACACCAAAGGGTAAATATCCCATAATATTCACATGATCATTTGCTCATATAAAAGAGTTTTACGTTATCAGGATTAATTTTATAGGCACACAGTATCAGATCGAAAGAGAGAAGTACGACCCCTTCTATCAGATAAGAGTGTTTACAGAAATGCAATCTTGTAGAACCGGAAAATCAGG
This sequence comes from Neosilurus hyrtlii, assembly GCA_028564935.1. NCBI lineage: Eukaryota > Metazoa > Chordata > Actinopteri > Siluriformes > Plotosidae > Neosilurus > Neosilurus hyrtlii. The sequence continues at coordinate 2,538 of JAOUQZ010083770.1, forward strand.
ACATTCACTGGTATGACCTTTAAATTGGGTGCGACTGAGTGTGAAACTTAATTTTAATGCATCACTATAGTGCATTATATATATATATATATATATATATATATATATATGTGTGTGTGTGTGTGTATATATATATATATATTTTTTTTTTTGTTTGTTTGTTTGTTTGTTTGTTTGTTTATTTGACTTATTATTATATATGACCCTACACTGACCTTTCTATATTTTATAATGGCTGGAGTAAATCTAGCACCACTATGTGGTGAAGGAAGGCTGGCGCCCATCTCAGCCGACTTTGGGCGAGGGCGGAGTATATGCTGGATAGCATATTCTTTTCGAACGACATCAATGGTTTCTTTACATGCCTCTCATCAACAGCAAGAGACATGGCTGGCCTTCAATAACCCATTTGGGTGCACTGGGTGGAAAGCAGTGACAACCCAGTTAAAGTGGGGCTTGAACCCCCGACCTTGAGTTCAGTAAGCCAGCGCCCTATCACCTGGCCACCATTGCCCTCTTTTACATTATACACATAAAAATAAAGCTCCTAGCAAAATTCCTAAATTTGCTTTACATTTATTTTAAAATACAATAAGAGTCCTTTTAAATCTTTATTAAATTGCTAAAATTACTTTCTTCCCATTCCTCACACATGATGTGTGTTTTTGCATGATTGCACTGTTCTCAAGGAAAAACTTTAAACACTGTAAGGGGGGGGGGGGGGGGGGTTGTGAACAGGCCTAGAATAATTACTTAAATTAGAATAAAACAGAAACATCAATTAAGGTGAGTATAACAAGAACCAACTCTGGGTGCTGTGGTTTCTGCCCACGGTACAAACATGTGCACCTTACGTTAACTGTCAGTTCCAAATTGTCCCTAAATGTGAGTATGAGTGTTAATGGCTGTGTGTGATGGCCCTGCGATGGACTGGCAAACAGTTCAGGGTGAAGCCCACCTTTCCAGAGTCGGCTGTGATAGGCTCTGGACTCCACGTAACCTGAGTAGAGTTAAGTGATCCTGGAAAAAAATGAATGAATAAATTGTGGTAACACATATTACCAAACAATACATAAGAAAGATTATTAATAAAATTTAATGAAAGAAAGGATATTTCTCCTGACCTATAGAATGCTTCTGAATCACTGCTTATCTCTGCATCAGTAGGGTAAATAAGTTTTCGTGTTGTTTGCTAATTTAAGATAGTTAAAACTGGTGTGCTTTAGCATACTAGAGACATGCTTAACAGATCGATGAATACAAACATACATTCTTAATGTATAGAAAACCCATTTTTTCCTAATGCATATTTTATATAAACATTTGCCATGAGGGTGTGATCAAGCGCCCCCTGTAGGCAGTCAATGAATCAACAATTGATACGTTGAGATGTAGGATCTAGGGAATAGAATGGACAAGGGTCTGTGACTATATTTTCTGTTGCACAACAGGTGAGTTTTGTATAACTCACCAATACCTGTCCTAAAAATTTTGTCACAGACCTTTTGTATACCTGCTGTGCCACGTATGTGACAGGGTTTACCAACACTGATTTATGTGTGTTCCTTTTGTGTGCTTACAGCCAAGAGATCAATAACCAGGAAATGAGAGCTGCAAGCAGTCGGGTACCTGTGTGTGGAGAATATTCAGTGAATTCAGTTATTGTGTTTAAAGTCAGCTGAAAAGTGTTGGACTGGAAAAGTGAAAAAACAGAGTGAACCTGTCTCTGAGCCTTCAGTATTTTGAACCTGAGATCTGTTATAGAAACCTTTTAATGGTCTCTCTTGTAACAGATGTATTCTTGAATAATGCACTTATTTAACAGTTTATCTAGTAATATATCTAATTAACCATTAGACATTTCATAAATAATCAATACCACCAGTCATTTTCTTCAATTACTATTATTACTGTAGTGACATCCATTAAACTCATAATAAGGTCAAGTGCACAGAGGGCTGTGAGCACAAAATGACTACGAAGGTAAAATAATGGTGGACAGTTTGAATTGAAGTTTACTTTCTTTCAATTAATTGGCAATAAGAAAAATATTTTACTATTATTATTATTTTTTTTGTATAGCACTTTTTACCATTGACATTGTCACAAAGCAGCTTTACATAGTAAAAGTAATTTAAAAAGGAATTTAAACATTTTTTCACAACCCCCTACACAACCTCCTACACAACCCTATAAAAGGATAGCTTTTCCCCTCCAATTTTCAAGGATTTCATTTTAATTTTGCTATATTACATTTTTTCTCTTGAAGCAGTTATTTTATTTATACTTTCTTCGGACACCAATTGTTCTCCACTTCAAGGAGCACACAGAGGGAATCAACAGCATCCTACTAATACCCTGCTGCTATCCACAAGTCTCCAGCTAAGGTTTGTTTTTAGCATCATGGATACCATCCAGCTTGTTCAGTGTGTTGAGTTCAGGATGTTTAATAATTCTTTCCCTCCGTCATTAGTGATAACTTTATCTGTGATAGGTGTACACTAGCTAGCTCTCTGACAGAGAAGATTGTAACTTTAGAAGTGCGCATCAAGACTTTAGAGAGGACTAGTGAGAGTGAGAGTAGTGTTGGTCCTGCAGCTGGAAGTCTGGGTTCCTTAGGCGGGGATAGTAACCCCCCTCCACCCATTGGCCCCGGCATCAGAGCCCTCGCAGCGGGGCCAATGGGTGACGACTCGGCAGCATACTCGTCAAATATTTAACAGTATAAGAACAGCTGAAATTTTTTGTGTTATTTAACAATAAAAAATACAGCCGAGTTTCACAGGTTTTTTTTTTATAAAGAATATAAATTTTCTTTTGGGCAAGAGGATCTGTGAATGCTGTTAATATTATATGCTGTTATATGCTGTGAGATATAATTCTGTGAGATTCAGTTCAGAACTGCACTGCTTCTGACATGGTGCAGCTGTTTGTCGAAGGCTTTTAAAGGTTACTATTAATATTATTTGAATAAAAATATACACACAAGTGACATGTATCAGAGTAAATACAGCTAACATAATTATGGCATCAGCCATAGGCAGCAGCTCTCCTTCCTCTATGCAAACTCAACACGAAAACAAGAATCAAACCTGGGCCCTTTCTGCTGTGAGGCAAACGTGCTAGCCATTGCGCCACCATCCTGTCCCTTTTAGTTTATACTAAAATTTTTCATTGATACACCTTCGCAGAGCCAGGTTTCTCTTGTATCTGTGTTGGATGTGCTAAACTCTAAATATGGATATGCTAAAAAAATTTATAATTAATCTGGAAAATATCATCTATTAAACAAACATTGGTTTGTGTAATATTTGTTAAAAAAAAAACATTTATTATTTGGTGCAAAATACGAAAATATTCTGCAGGATGGGAGTCAACTTTACTATTAACCACATGACTGAGACAGCACAGGATAAAAAAAGTTAACGGTAGCAGATGGAAGCGGGCCAAAAAAAAACTAAACCAAAAAAAACATAGGACAGGCGTGGCCATTTTGTAGTTTTCTTTCAATAAGCCTACGCTGTAACGCAAGCCAAAAGAAATACACCGCCCTGAGGTCCAGGCCCGTAGTAAAGGGGGTTTGGGGGTACGAACGAATCGTCCAAATTCCGCCACAAGGTCCGACTTGACTGACCCTGCAATTGTTTTTTTTTATTTATTATCCACAAAGGGAACTCCTTTTGCATTTTGCATTTGTTTGCAGCTTTGACAGGAACCCGTGTATGGAAGCACCACCAGTCATTTACTTTCATTAACCACTTTTCCTAGAAAGTGTCCCAGGAAATCTGGATGTTAGAAGGGAATTCCCACGGGATTTCTAAATGCACACCAACACCGCACAGACAGACCCAAGCTCAGGATCAGGACCCTCGAGCTGTGAGGAATCACTCCACTAACATTAACAACAAAATCCCCTCCCATCCCCACAGCCTAAACAAGCCACAGAAGAGGGAAATGCATAGCTTTATTGGTCTTAAACAAGTCCAAACGTGAACGTTACACGTCTCCTCATTTCATAATGTTTTCTGCTTGCTTTGCTCTGTAACTATTCAGAATAGATGCATGCTTCCCTGCATGGATTTAGTTTAACAGCATCCACCTGCTCCATCCTGTCATGAAATAAGAACTGTTTAAAACTGCCTTTCTTACATGGCTTTACCATTTCATTACAACAACGCCACCTCAAATGCATCTCATTAACAGTTCCAGTGGAACAAGTTGGTCTTGGAAAACATAAGTTTCTCTTTGTTCTACAATGCTCATGTGAAATTCCTGTAATGGAAACAGCTGAATCTTTTCACAGTTGGCTCGTACATACAGCACTTACAGATCACTTGGCTTGAATAAATTTAAATTTAAATCCTATAGCAGACTTTTTTCATATATAATAATTAGCACTAGATAGAACACAAACTTCCAATCAGTTTTCCAATGTTTTAACTATGGAAATACCACAACCCAACTGAATCCAGAACCTTCTTGCTGTGATGTCCTTTTGTATGGAACTCTATGGCCATTAATATTCCAGAATTCAGGTCGTACAAAATAATTTCCAGACATATACTTTCAATAGCTGTATCATAGCCTGCATTTAAAGATCAATGATCCATCAAATGTAGTTCTTTAATGGTGGTTAGCATGAATAAACAATTTCAACTATGTAAACTTTCCAAACTGAACATATAGGCTAAGAATGACGAGGTTCCTCGATGAGGACAGTTCTGTGTAGCATTTGCATGATCTCTGTGTGCCTGGGTGGGTTTTTGCCGGGTACTCCGGTTTCCTCCTGCAGCCCAAGAAATGCACATCAGGCTAATTGGCTGTTCCAAACTAAGTGTGACTCTGACTGGTTGTATGTGGTGTAGCCCTGTAAGGGACCTCCAAGCTGTTCAGGGTGTACTCCACCTTCATCCAGAGTCAGCTGAGAGTAAGCTCCAGCATCCCCTTGACCCTAGTAAGATTAAGCAGTTTAGCAAATGGATAAATGGCAAATGGACATATTAAGCTACAACAATAAAATTGCTATTATTAGTTCAGTAAAAAATATTAACTTTGCAAAAATTAAATATATGTCTCTTTTTTGGCTAGAGTACCCATATTGGAAAGGTAGAGACATGAGCTATCTCAAGAAAATGTGGTCACATGATTACAAGCTGCTGTGTACTAATAGCTCAGAAAATGGCTATAAAATGTGCAGATTTCCCTTTAATATTTAACCAAGAAAGGTGTGGCACATAAAAGTTGGCCGAATTGGATGGAAGCCATCCTCTACATCACTTCTATGTGAGGTAAATGAGAATAACTGCAGAAATGTTAGCCTTGCTATTGTTGTATATGTGTAGTTGATTGAACAGCTAGGCTGAAACTTAAGAAAGATTCTTGTCAAAAAAATAATTAATAAAAGGAAAGAAAAAAATTTTAACTATTGCCAGAAAAATATTAAAGATTGTACCATGGTGTTTCTTAATCTCTCTTATTTTTAACTGCTGTAGCACAAAATAATTCTTAAAATCTATTTACCAAAAAAAATCACTAATTGTAACATCCATTTATTTTATACAGTGTGTAGTATGCTCTCACACACACCTGGATTCATTTCCAGACACACTTTAACTATCTTACACACACACACACACACACACACACACACACACACACACACACACACCCACACACACACACACATAAATCATGCCAGTAAGTTTTATATGAACCAAAACAAAAATATTTCACTGATTTATAAGATATTCTTTATTCAAATTCAGTTTCGAACTATTAATTATGCAGCATCTCTAAATGAATGGAAACAAAATGGCACCTTTCCCTAGGTTGTCACTACTCTCCCAATATACAGTTGGTTCTCTGTTTTTGGCTGATTCATCTGTCATTTGTTTAAGAGTTTGGAGTAAGGCAACTAGCAGTCTTGTTAGGCGCAAAACATTTTTACGTATGCATCATTTCACAATCTTAAAATCTTTTTGCACAAGGATTAGTCACATAACCAGACACTCATCAGAGAATCTTTCACTCATCATCTTTTAGAATATAAGTTGGTGGTTAGTTGGTAGTTTAGGCCACGGTTTCCCAACCCTAGTCCTGGAGCCTTACACATTTTATTCATTCATTTATTCATTTGCTGAACTGCTATATCCAAACCCTAAACAGCTCACCAGTTCATCACAGGGCCAACACACACACACACTATTCACACTCACACCTAGAGGCATTTCAGAACAGCCAATAAGCCTAATGTACATGTCTTTGGACTGCGGGAAGAAACCGGAGTGCCTAGAGAAAAACCCATAGAAGCATGGGGAAACTCGAATCCAGGACCTTAATGCTGTAAGGTGGACATGCCACCAGGCACCTTTTAGTGTCTTCCTTGTTACAAACACACATGATTTAACTAATTAGCTAGTTAACAGCTCTTCATTACATTGGTGTGACAGAGCAGGGGAAACACTATAATGTGCAGGACAGGGGATCCTCCAGGACCAGGGTAGAACCTCTGGTTTAGGCAAAATATTTTACAAGCCACACAATCTTATTTAATATGCATGATCCAGCACCCTCCACAGCAAGAAAGGAGTCAGGTACAGCCAACAGGTAAGTGAATAAATAAATGTCTAATTAGTGACCCTATTTATGTGTGTTCTTTGTGTGTGCTTGCAGAAAAAAGAGGGGAGCAGGCATTCTGAGAGAGACTTCTGGAAGTCGTGTGTGTGCGCGCATGCATTCATGGTTTGGTGCACATGAAAAGAGTTTATGTTTAAAAAAACCAAGAGTCTCTTGTGTACCGAACTGTAAGACTGTAAAACTGGGACCATAACCCAGTACATGAGCGCCACAGATGAGAATATGCGCAGCTGTCAATATCATCAGCGACTGACACCTGGTGCTGGCAGCCCTATATGGTGACATGCCACAGCTCATCAAGGAGGTCTTCTAAGAGCAGGAGGATCTCCAACTGCTGCCGAACAGCATCCAAAGGACTTGCATCACCACCATCACACCTTCTGCTGCCGTGGCCTTTTTCTATGCCATAGAATTAAAATATTCAAACAGATGGGCCATGGCACAGGGGTGGCCCAAAGACGAGTGACTGGTGCTGCTGCAAAAAGGAAGAGCAGTGTGGGTGCAGTGTAATTGACTGGCAAATCTAGATCATAATCGTACAATGAGCACAAAAAACACTGAACCTTCTCATGGCCTGATTCACCACAGTGTCTAGTGGTGGTATGCTGCATTTCACCAATGCCAGCTGGTTAATCCACTGGCAAAAATAAAACTCAGTATGTCCTTCAACAATCACACTAATTACCAAGCTTAGAAGAATTTGTTACAGGCTCAGGCACAGCTGTATAGCAAGGGTGCTAATTTAAGATATTTGCACTAGAAGATAAAGTTCTCGTTGCACTGCCAACATCAAGATCTAAATATCTCACAAAGTGGCAAGGATCCTTTGCGATCAAAAGGTGAGTGGGGGTTTCTGTGTAAATAGAAATGATGGTTCAGGAGAGGGCAAACCTGGAACCAGAAGGCACTAAAATGCACCAAATTCACCCGGTCCCCTATAGAGACAATCTCTTGCCATATAGGTGGACTTAACCAAACAAAACCTTGGGATTAATAATCTATAGTCAACAAACTGATTTTACAATTCACCAGCAAAGGCAAGGAATCAACAGCATCCCGCTCAGGTCGACTTGGGCTCTCTGACATGGACTGTTAAGGGGACTGATGGAAATAATCCCCATTGTAAGGAGACTGATGTTACAGAGAAACTCCAAGTGAGTCGGAGAATGATGGGGTATATTTACTTCTGATATGTCTTTGTTGATGATATCTTAATCTATGATGATTGACAGTGGCATTTACAGTGCATAAGAGAGATGTGCAGGGCTCATGGTGAACCTCAAGAAGTGCACATTGATATGTAGTAAGTTATGCAAAGGACATTCATAATCCATACATTCTCAAAAATCTAAGAATGAGACAAGAACATATCTGAACTTACAGTCAGATATGTTCTTGTCTCATACTTATATTTTTGAGAATAATTGTATCAAGTTACAGGTACACTTTTTAAAAAAAAATCTTGGCTTGTATTTTTCCCCCTAAAAACATTTATTTGCTAATCTTTCACAATTTATGCACTGCATCACAAACCTGATAACAAGCTCCTAAGTAGAACCAGAATTAACAAACATCTACAGGTACAATACAGTATACAGTACAGGTTCAATACAAAAAGCAGTTGTGTGAGTCCTGAGGTGTATTTCCCCATTTTCTCAAGTTTTGAACAGTAGAACTATTTACGTGCTATTATTTAAAGTTTGTTTTTTAGTGTAGACTTAGCCTTGTACTGACTAGGCCTTGGCATAGATTTGAGACCACCAGTTCCTGTCTCTTAGTGATATGGGTAGGCCTAAATACTAGGAAATAATGCTCTCTCCCTTGTTAGGTATGCTCATAGCAGTCTAATTGTTAAAGATGAGAGATTATTAGTGCTGCATGCATGCAGGGACTTGACTATGAGAGCATAACTAAAAAAAGAGAGAACCAGAAGGAAGGCAGACATGAGAGAACCTTGTAACATGAAGCAATCAGCCACTCCATTGTCAGCAGACCTGTGTGAGCATGTGAGAGTGAGGGTGTGACAGCATCCCAACATCACAGTTTACGAGAACCCCCAGATCTGCTCCTTTACCTAGTAAAGGTCTATAAAAAATGCTCAACTAAACAAGTATGTTTTCAGCCTAGTCTTAAAAACAGAGACTGTGGAAGGCTGTTCCATAACTGTTTTATCTTCATTAATTGAGGTATTATTAAGCAGCCTGCACCTTTTGATCTGAGACCCTTCAGTAATTTATAGGTTAAAAATCATATTTTAGATTCAATGCAAAACTCTATTGGGAGCCAGTGCAGTGTACATGAGATGGGGTGATGTGCTCATATCTTCTGGTTCTAGTAAGGACTCTTATTGCTCTTACTTTTTTTCTTTTGATTTTGCTATATTGTATTAATATACATTAATATTAAAGGAAATTATTGCCTTTATCTTATTTTAGTAATATTCCTGAGATGAAAGAATGCTATCTGAGTAATATTATCTACATGAGCTTCAAATAAAAGACAGGGTCAATAATCACACCAAGGTCCTGTACTCACGTGGATCTCCAGATTTAGTGGCCCTCCACTGACCCATGGCTTTTGGTTGGGATAAGTCTGTACAGTAACCCATGGTACAACTTCATTGATGCATCTGCGAATGTATCCAGTAACATTATCAGCATAGTTATTCACATTATTGTTGTCCGGAAAACTTCCCAGTCCAGAAAACTTCCCAGTTCGTAGTGTGGAAGCAGTGATGCAGGACATGTGGTCGGTCCAGTGTTGAACCAAGCACATCGGTTGAATCATCGGCTGCTTGTGCTTCAGCTCCTGCCTATAGGCTGGTATAGCAGCAGGACCGAGGAGTGATCTGATTTGCCAAAGGCTGGTCATGGGTGGGCTTTGTAGGTATATTCATGTGTCTTGTAAACATGATCCAGGAAATTATGGCCGTGCGTTGGAAAGTCTACACGCTGGTAGTACTTTGGCAGAACTTTCTTTAGGTTCACCTTGTTAAAGTCACCAGCCTTCATACAGTTTGTCCAGCATCCGCATGGTGGTGGTGGAGGGTGAGTGTTGGGGGCATTCACAAGACACTGCTTGTTAGTCATTATGCACATGCCACCTCCCCTGTGCTTCCCGGATTCCTTTGTGTGGTCCTCAGGAACAGTAGCCAGGTCAAGGACTAAGTGGTAATAACAAAGACATTGCAGTCCCTAATGTCACAGTGGAAGTTCATCCTGGCCCGTTGTTCATCTAGCTTGTTTTCCAGGAGTTACCCAGGAGAACGCTGAGAAGTGGGGTGCTGTCTTATCAGAATTTAATAAGAGGAAATTAGAAAGCATCTGGTGTCTAATGTCCTTTACACATTTCTCAGCTTTATTAAGCTGGTGTCTCTCATCTGACTTTGCTAACAGTGTAACAGTGGAAGCTAATACTGTGTTCACGAATAATATTACCCAAAGGGGCTCAAAATGGTAGAGGTAAACCAGTAGAGGGCTGTTCGCTTGATTCCATCAACATTTTCTAATCAAGGAGAATAGTATAATTACTTGTGTCAAAGGCTGCACTAAGGTCACATAACACAAGCAGGGAGGCACAGCCTTGGTCAGTGGCCACCAGTAAATCATTTGTCACCTTAATGAGTGCTGTGATGAGGCCTAAATCCTGACTGATACATTTCATGAATGTTATTCCTACAAAGATAAAAACATAACAAAAGATAAAACGGGAGGTTTGATATTTGTGCATAGTTGGACAGCTCAGGTTTTTTTAATCAGAGGTTTGATAACTGCTAGTTTAAAGGATTTAGGTACATTACCAGTGCTAAGGGAAGAATTATTTGCATTTTTTAAAAAAAGGTGGATCACTTCTGGTAGTATCTTTAAAGAAACATGTAGGTGTTAGGTCTAGCACACAGGTTGATGATTTTAATGAGGAAATCAATGAGATTATATATGTCTCTGGACGGGGACTAGTTGCTGATCTGCTAGTGGTATATTTTGATTTTGTTACTGATATATCTGACTATAAGGAATTGATTTTTTTTTCTCTGATATTTTCAATTTTGACATTAAAAAAGTTCATAAAGTCGTCAATGCTATAAGTTGTTGGTCTGCATGTTTTATTAATGGTCTTATTCCTAGTTACTTCTGTAACAATATTAAGTAAGTATCTTGGATTATTTTTATTCCTATTAGATAGAGATTAGAGAATATGTTGCTCTAGCAGCTCTAAATCCTTTTCTGTAGTTGAGGAGACTCTCCTTCCAAGTGAGTACATATCATGATTATACCAGGGTGCTATTTTTTTACTCTCTGATTATTTGTATTTATTTGTTAATTTAATTTGGTCATTATTAGCAAGTGACCTCACCACCTAGCCTCTCATGGTGAAGACTGTCCACAGTGGCTCTCAGCACCACCCCTACTGTTGCAGGATGTGTTGGATCTAGGTGAGCACCCCCCCCCCGCCATGGTGCTCTGTGTTACTAAGTGTTTGTACACCATAAACTAACCATCAAGTATTAACCATGGAAGGGCAAAGCCTGCTTGCTTGCACAAGCACCCCCTTGTGGTGGAACTTCTTAACCCTTTATGGGGCACTCATTGAAATACTTGGAAATTTCAACCCTAGACCATCACAGGAGGATATTACAAGACCTTGTTCCTTTTTTTACTTTTGAAAAAAAATTAAATGTTATGGTCCAAATTGAAGATCAATAAAGTGAGCATATATGGTTCCTTGCCCTTCTAGGATAAAAAAAATGTTTTTTTTTTTTTAAAGTGAAAATCTTATGTATCAATAAAAACATTAACTTTGTAACATTGTAACAATTTAGGTGTAAAAATACACAATACTATAAAAAAACAGTTTGTCATCAACAGATCAACATCAACAAATCAACATCAACAAATCAAAAGTAAGTTTGAAATACTCTGGGCCACTGCTGATTGGTCATATGTTGTGAAAACTTTATCTGGGATGTAGATTGGTCTTCCGTGATTGGCTGGGAGAAATCTGCTGCCTTGCGGAGAGGGTCGTTTTGGACAGGTGCCAAAAGTGATCAAATATGATCACTTGCCCCATAAAGGGTTAAAGCAAACATCTCTGTCGTGCTCACGTCACAAATCAATGAATTCAATGATATTTCCACCATGTTAGGATATTCTCATTCCTTCACTGAACCACTTAATCCTACTAGGGTTGCAGGGAAGCTGGAGTTCATCAGCACTCACCTTGATTACATTTTCCACAAACACATTTCAACCCATGCTCAAAACTTTAGTGTGCAATTTTTGTGTGAAAGCAAAACACATAAATCAGTGTAGCTCAGGCCACAGCAAATGTATGAAGGCCTCACTCAAACGGTAGTTTAAGTCTCCTTTGAAGTTTTGCTCAAAATAGAGACAATATTTCAAAATTCACAAATTTGTGACCCAGTCTGGCAAACTGAGTCAGTGACCAAAAATTAAAAATTGAGTTAGCTATGCCATTTGAAAGAGGAGACTCAGCTTTAAAAAGGTATAGCTAAATCAAGTTTGAATTGTTGGTCACTGACTCATTTTGCCAGACTGAGTCACATTCTACTCCTGCAGGAAAGGAATAGAATTTCCACTGAGTGATACACACATCCCCTCCTCTCAAAAAAAATAAATAAATAAAATTTTTCAAAATTTCTCAGGGCATGTGCCTTAAATGGGGGGAAAAAAACCCTTTATTTTGTGATTAATACTGCTTGACTGAACCAATTTGGAGGGGGGGGGGGGTTATCCCTTAACAGCATAAAGGTCAGTGCCCCCCCTAAAAAAAAAAAAAAAAAAAAAAAGTTTAATATCTGATTCCATCAGATATTTTGAACATTGCAATTGGAAATAGGTTGAGGAACAGGTTAACGGAAACACAGCGTTACACTACCTCATACTCAACGGCCGTGTTTCACTTCAAACACCAAAAAAGGCAGTGATAGGAACAATTCTACCCTGTAAACAACTCCAGTGCTGCGAGTATTGTCAGGGGAAGGGAAAAAAATAAAAATAAAAAACCCCACAAGACTCAGAAATCTGTACTGTGTAATATTGAAAGTGTTGTTCCTGACATTGCTTGCTGTTTCTTGAAAAAATATTGCAGCTAAAAACCACCATATCATATCAGTTCCTCTTTTAGGAACTGACTGAAAGATAACAAAACCAATGAAGTAAACATTTTTTCTTTATTATAGACAGCTCCAATTATAACATTAAAGATTACAAAAAGGATTTCATTACAGTGACACTTTTGATCTAATGGAAATAGCCTTCACTGATTCATTAACATCCTACAGGTTTATCAGGACAAGTGAGAAAACTTTAACAAGAGAAATGGAGGGAACAGATCAAGTCATTCACCTCCATCAGCAAAGCTGGATTTCAGGGCATCATAAGAACCTTCCAAAGAGCTTCATTTTGTTGACCCGCAGTCACTGATTGAAAGACTATTCCCCCCCAAACTGACTTATTAATCCCTTGAATGCACCTCAGGTCTTTCCACCTCAACTCAATATAGAAAAAGGTTGCTCTTTGGGTGTGGCTCCATCCAGCCATCCTCCAGATCTACCCAACACAAGAGCTTCAGCATTGGAGAAGGAACGTGAGCAGGCCAGCAGGAAGGAGGAGGCTGAGGATGCAGGGGAGCACCATGAATCCTGCACCTTTTGACGAAGTTTCGTTTTTAGAACTAGTTGCTGCAATGGTCTGTCCTTGGACATCCTATGGAAGAAAAACTGGGTCAGATTAAATATAACAAAAGTAGTCTTCGTTTTAATGAGGTGAGAAGCATATTAAAAGAGAACATAATCCCCACTTTATTTATATCTTCAAATCATACAATTTTTAGAGACTTCCAAGGCACTAAATGGAACCTTTCCAAATCACTATATAACTTTCATTCAAATCTATTAGATTTTCCATCTTAAGCATTTCCTGGAACGGTCCAAGTACCACAGTAAAGTTTCAACAAGATGTTGAACCAACTTAAAAAATTGAATAAATTAAGAAGAAAATAACTTAAAAACCTAATTAGTACTTATATAAACCAAAGTGAATATGCAAGAGTGGGGAAAATGGGAACACTGGGATAAGAGACCAGCATTATAAATAAAATGGGCTTTAAATAAATAAATAAATAAAAACACAGAACCCATCCGTTTAACAAGAATCATAAGGATTAAAAAAAAATTGAATTCAAAAAATTAAAACCATTTTCCAGAAATAAACAAATCTCAGGTTTTAAACTCAAAATTCATTAAATGCGCCTTTTAATCACTGATTTTTTTACCTAGCCTAAATGAACGCAGTTACGTAATTAATTAAGTTATAGAGGCGAGAAAAAAAAAAACAAAAAAACCTTTGATTGCTCCTGTTAACGTAGGAAGATAGAAAATCAGGATAGTTATTTTTTAAATAAATGTTTATATAAAATAAAGCACACTGGAGGTGCGCCTGCATGCAGTGTTCAGTTCCACAGAACTTCTATAAAGAATTAGATTGATTAAAAAAGGGGAAAAAATTAAAACACACCTAATTAGAGAGAGAGAGAGTGTGTGTGTGTGTGTGTGTCTGTTACGCACCTGTGTTGAGAAATACATGGCCAGCACCAGCACCACGAAACACACCGTGAGAATTCTCATCATGATCAAGTTTCCTCTGCTGCTCTCACACAAACCTGAAGCTCAAACCACAAATGTGAAAATGTGATTATTGCACAGCACAGACGCACCAACGTGCTTTTATACTACAGCGACTGCTGATGACGTCACGCAGACGCCCCTCTATCACTCTCTGCCCCTATTAGAATTAAAATTTTATGTATGTGTATATATATATATATACAAACATAAAATTTTGGTTCTAATATA
>JAOUQZ010084011.1:0-17029 GCA_028564935.1 Neosilurus hyrtlii
TTGAGGTGGCTCGGGCATTTGATTAGAATGCCTCCCGACCGCCTCCCTGGTGTGGTGTTTCGGGCATGTCCGACCGGAAGGAGACCCCGGGGCCGACCCTGAACACGCTGGAGAGACTACGTCTCTCGGCTGGTCTGGGAACGCCTTGGAATCCCCCCGGAAGAGCTGGAGGAAGTGGCTGAGAAGAGGGACGTCTGGGAGTCACTGCTTAGGCTGCTGCCCCCGCGACCCGATCCCAGCGGAAGAAGATGAAGATGAAGATACATCTAAGTTATGTTAAAGTTATTTGCCGACACCATCTTCCTCTGTTCTGTAAAAAAAACAGTAAAAAATGTGCACACAGAGTTTTCAGTTGTTTATTTGTTTCTTATGTGTGAGGGATGTCATATGTGTTGTTATGTAACACATGGTGTATTCATAAAATACCTGGCCTGCATTTCGCACATAAATTAACCAGAAAAGACTGCATTTTTTAAAAAATAAACTATGACTCCCTCTCACATTTAAAGACATAGGCCCTTATTCACCAACTGTTTACTTACAAATAAATTCATTCTTAACTGTCACTTACGTACTGTTGTAGCTAAAATTGCCAAGTTCACGACGCAAGAGATCCAAATGAATTTGTCAGATGTTTATTTAGCCTTCAGGGGAAAAAAAAACATTTCCATCATTCACACAAAAGAAATTGTTCTGAGAAAAGCACTTAAGACCCCATCTACCAGCTATGCACTGGCTTATAAAGTGCCCATTCCACTCTGATTGGACTACAATCCTCTAGTTTTAGACTCTGATTGGTCCCTCATGACATCATGTGTCAGCTTGACTTTGTTCGTTTGAGCTCAACACCCTTTTGTTCTATCACTCTGGACATCTTGTACCTTTTTCAAGGTCCGTGGAACAGAGTGGAATGGCTGAAATAAAATAATCTTACACTCACTTCAGTGAATACTCTACTCTAACAATAGTCACATAAATCATCCAATAATTTAATAGTGCAGTGAATAATACAATTACTCTTTTATAGGTGTAATTATTATCAATTAAAATTTATATATCATTAGAGATGACTTCACTGGCCAGTTCTCCATTTCAGGATTGCAAATGTCTTTAAATAAAGGAAATATGATCACTCAGATATTACCATTTTTGTATTCGTATTCATGTTGATGCTGTTAATTATCAATAATTAATTCCAGTACATGATAGGGAAATCCAGAAGTTTGCATAAGATTTATGGAGGACCAAATATATGACATTATGACATTTCAAACCAGTAGGCCATAGGTCTTCCTCAGTTCATGGGTCCAAAACACACAGCGCATCCAGTGGCACCTGATACCCCTGATTTTCTCCTCCACAGCACTTTTCTGGCATTAACCAATATTTTCTTATACAAACAAAACCTACGAACACAGTAAAGCACTCCAGCACATATTGGTGCCAAAGTAATTTTAGGAAATTGTTACTTTTTTATCTACAATATGACTGAAATAATAATAATATTTATGGCAATAATATGAGACTGAAATCAAATATTTATATATATATATATTTTTTTTAAATTTGCTATGCTGAAGTAAAAAAACAACAAATATTTATATTTATTTATTTTTTTGTTGTTTTTTTTACTCCAGCATAGCGAATAAAAAAATTAAATAAAACAAATAAGCATAAAATAAAAAATAATTGTAAAATGGAAGGAAAATGATTTTTGTTAATAATCTGAAAAGTGTGCCATTCATTTCTATTCAGACCCCTTTTCTCTGATACCCTAAATAAAATCTAGTGCAACCAATATTATATTATAAACACATTATTGCCAAAACCATATACATACCCATTTAAAATGTGAATAAATTAATTATTTAATAAATATATAATAAAACCTAGTTAATGTTACTGCATTTTAGTTGTACGATATTACAGGTTGTTAGTAGTTCCCATGACAATGCAAGCATAATGTATACCCACTGTGACAAAGTTGTGATAAAATGATGATGTCACAAAATGTGTCAGTTAACAGACTTCTTAACGAATCCCTCTCTAGAAGTTCTCGATCATATTAAGAAGGAACAACTGAAGAATATCGCTACAACCCTTGGGATTAATGTGAAGAAGTAAATGAGGAAAGATGTCATTAAGAAAACAATACAAGAGGCTTTAACTGAAAAACATCTGCTACCAGGAGGATTGACACATAACTAGAGTGACAAAGCACCTCAGAGGAAACCATAAAGGAAGAAGATGAATCAGCGCAAGACTGATCATTCCCAAGACACCACAGCAACAATTAGGGGGGAGACAGAGAACTTCGACTCCAAGAATTAGAAATCCGCCGAATGAAGGAAGAAAACCGAATGGAGGCAGAAAACGAAAGACGCCGGATAGACATGAAGATAAAGAAAATAGAGATGGGCCAGCGAGGAGGTGGAGTCCAACCTTCAAACAAGTCACAGCCAAAATTTGATTATGGTAAACAAGTGAAGCTGTTACCCCCCTTTGACAAAGATGCAGTGGACAAATTTTCTCCAGAAAAAAAATGAACAATCCTACTGCAAACTGTGCTAACAGGCAAGAGCCAAGAAGCTTTTGCTTCACTTTCAGAGGAAGACAGTCAAGACTATCAAGTGGTCAAGACTGCCATCCTGAAGGCTTATGAGATGGTACCAGAGAACTATCAGCAAAAATTCAGGACCTATCATATGCCAGACAACTACACTTATGTGGAGCTCATCAGTGAAAAAAAAGACCAGGTCAGGTCCTGCATGTAAATATTGTTTAAAAAAGAATGTTCTGCTTTAAAAAGGAGAAAACTACCTGTTGCAATTGTCTCCTCTAAAAAGCCTCACGATATTAATAGTATGGTTCTTAAAGATTATGTCAAGCAGTCTGACATTAAAAAGGAATACATTCCTTATGTGTCTGAGGGCACAGTGTCACTCGCTAGCGTAACCAATCCTGTACCTATCAAGATATTATGAGATACTGGAGCAGCTCAAACTATTTTACTAAAAGGTGTACTACCTTTAGATTCGAGTTCGGCCACCGGTGAATCTTTAATGTTACAAAGTCTTGAAGGCGGTTGTGTTACAACTCCCCTACACAATATTGTGTTAAACTCTGACTTAGTGTCAGGTCCTGCGGTTGTTGCTTTTATGCCGTACCTAGAAATTGAACGTGTCTCACTACTACTGAGAAATGATTTGGCGAGTGTCAGGTGTTGCCACAAAGCTGAAGCCGAGCCCAAAGACAACGAACCAATCCCAATCCCTTCAAATATGGGCAATGAGACGTCCATAACATCTACAACAAATATGTCTCTATCAAGAGCAAAGCTAATTCAAGAACAGAGCAATGATTCTGATTTGAAGTCTCTCTTTATTGCTGCTCTTCCTGAAGGAGAGTTGGCTAAAGCCCCAGTTGGCTATTTTTCAGTGATAGACTCCTGACGAGAAAGTGGAGATCCCCAGATGTTCCAGCTTCCGAAAACTGGGCAAACATGCACCAAAGTGTAAATCAGAATGCATATCGGCCTAAAGTTTTTAAATTGGAACAAAAAGTTTCCTTTGGAGATACTGAATCCCTAAAATCATGAAAACTCTGATCGATTTCATCAAGTTGTTCGGTCAGGCAAATGTGACCTATCTAGGCTACATTGTTGGCCATGGGCAAGAGGTACCCACTATAAGAAAGGTCCACAAAATTGTAGAAAATCTCTAAGAAAGTTTTTGCAGGAACGTTGTTGAATTCACTGCCGCATTAACAAATCGGTTGGCTATAGATGCCAGCAATGTTGGTGCAGATGCTGTATTGTCATACTTAGATGACAAGTTTCCAAACTTTTCCAAACTTCCAAATTTTTCTGAGAAATCTGATGTGTACACAAAGTATCCAACTACTAAAGAAGAGGCACTAGCCCTAAACCTAGCTATGCAACCCTTTGAGGTATACCTGTCTTCTACAAGTAAACCCATAGGAGTGTATTGAAGCTGATAAATATACGTATTCAGTATACAATGTATATTTATAATTTATTTTCTAATTACATACAAAAGTCAATATGTAACTATAACAACTAACATTTGATTTCATGGTTATCTATGTTTATCCAACATTTATGATGTTCTTATTTGTTTAGTATTTGTTTCATGATCTTGATGATGAATACCTAGTTACTTCTGGTTTTTTTAATTAGTGAATAATCGGTGAGAAAGCAAACTTTGGGCCTACTAAAATGAAGGTAGAGTGAATATTCTGGATCTGAACATAAATATACATCACAATCGGACAGTGAAGAAAGTATGCAATAGGATAGGAAACACACCAGATTAAATAGATGAACATGGTGTAAATGCAAGTGCTGTGTCCCTACACTGACTGAATAGGAGTCAATTTGCCGCACGGATCCTCGCTTCCTTGAACTGATTATTAAAGTTGCTCAAGAGGAAGCGGGTGATGGCAGCGAGATTACACGTTTCGACCAGAACTTTGCGTCAGTCTGCTTTTATTATAAGTTTATCCTGAGAATAACTGGGTGATAAAAGACACTCTCTGCATGAACTTTGTAGGCTTTTTTCCTTAGAAAACTTTTGCCCAAAGTCTTTTGACAAAATAAGAAGAACGAGAGGAATTAATGATAAAAAGAACGCAACAACTGAGCCCGGAGAGGGTATGCAAGATGGAGACCAGACCGGAACCAAAGTCTCCAATGAACTCGACACTGCACTTCCTAAAGCCCTTAACCTGATGACTGCTAATATAAAAGTAATTGACAAAAAACTCAGTCCCATGGCTGAAACTATTCACAAACAGGCTGCTCCAGTCTGCGGGTAAGCAGCTAGACGAAGTAAAAGCCAGGTTGCTAGCGGCTGAAACTCCACCACAGCGCCTAAACATACAGGTTCTCAGTTTGGCAAAGGACACTGAGACAGGCCAGCCGGTGGAGTTTTTTGAATTATGGCTGCCTTGTATCCTCAAAATGACTACAAAAGCGGG
The DNA here is from genome assembly GCA_028564935.1 of Neosilurus hyrtlii. NCBI lineage: Eukaryota > Metazoa > Chordata > Actinopteri > Siluriformes > Plotosidae > Neosilurus > Neosilurus hyrtlii. The sequence continues at coordinate 4,999 of JAOUQZ010084011.1, forward strand.
GCGGATAAAACTTGAGAAAGTCCACCACTCCCTCGCACCAAAGCCGAACCAGAATAAAGCCCCCAGGGCGCTGCTGCTGCGATTTCACTTGATCATAGATAAGCAAAAGGTGATGGAAGCGGTGCATCGGGTCAGCCAAGATGGCAGAATAATGTACAATAGATCCAGGCTTTCATTCTTCACGATTTCTCTGCGGCAGTGATGAAGAAACGTTAAGCATACGATGCGCTGAAACAGCAGCTGCGAAAGTGGGGGAAGCCTTATTCCATGCTCTTCCCAGCTACTCTTCAGGTATCTAATGGAGGCTCCAAAAACAGGTTTGTCACCCGGAGCAGGTGCTTCTGTCAGAGTGACCAGAATGCAATGACATAGTACACAAATGGGAAATGGAATGTAAGGCATAAGGCAGAGCTTAAACAATAATGAAACTAGAGCAGTGCAGAACTGCAATAAGAACAAAGCTTGCATATGCTAGAGAATAAAATACTCAGCAAAGGATAAAATGGCACAAAATATTATAGAATAATATAAAGAGACCAAGATACTTACACATAGCTGGATGGTTGGAAAAGATGGTGTGCAGAACAATCTGTCTGAACAGCTCACAAAGACGAAAAAAAGTACGGAAGTTGGCGCTTATAAGTAAGCACCATTTTTAAAAAAAATAAAACTCCCAAAGTAACCTAATAATAAGGTGAAATAGATGGAGAAAATAGATATCACCACAGGAAGGATGACATCACATCAAAGGCGTTATTAGGGACAAATGAGAAAATAATGGGAAATGGAAAAATATGTAAAACACGGTGAGAAGGCGTAAAATAGCTTAAACCACAAAAATAATGGGAAATAATTTGAGCACAATAAATTAAAAGAGGGTGGCGTCCTAAGATGTATAAAAGTAGGGGAATTCAGAGGGGGTTTTGCTGATGCTGATGATCAGGGCTGCTGATCAGATCAGACCATAGAGACCAGCTGCTCTCTCAGAATTTTATGTGATTGACTGCAACTCTGAATAAAAAAAAGAACATTGCTTCTCTGCTGCATTGAGATCTTTTATTATGACTAAGCATATTGAGTGATTAGTGAATTACTGGGCATGAATCCCTGTGGATCCCGACCTTCCCTCTTCTTCCACTGATCCTCCTGTTCCCATAATTTCTGTGGATAGGCTTACTGATCTGTAATCTTCAATAAATTTTCTGTGTCCTTTCCCCCAGTCTCAATGTGGTTATTTCATTACTACACTATGGTCAATTGTTCTACATACTTATGTGCCCTTTTATTTTAAGCTTCATATTTCACTACAACTACATATTCAACTATATTTAAACCTCTTTGTGAATAAACACTACTCTACTTTTATTCTTGCAAATAAACACTACTTATTAGGTAAAATATTGCTACCTTAAAACTAACTGTAGATCTTAATGCTAAATAAAGCATGATATAATATTTTTTATAATATAATACATTATTTCACTACAACTACATATTCAACTATATTTAAACCTCTTTGTGAATAAACACTACTCTACTTTTATTCTTGTAAATAAACACTACTTTTAGGTAAAATATTGCTATGTTAAAACTAATTGTAGATCTTAATTCTAAATAAAACATGATATAATATTTTAATGCTAAACCAAGCAGGATATAATGTTTTCTCCCAACAGCAACTATGTGGATTCTCTGCCCGAATGAGAACCTCCCGGGGCACAAATCTTATACTGTTTTTTCCTTTTCTTTTTCTTTCTTCACTACAGCCTTGGTTGTTTTTCCACTCTTTCTGGTAAGCTCTGCATAGATTTGTGGACTCCACTTAAATCATTTTGGTCACTGCCAGCCGAGTGGCATGGCCGCTCAATATGTGTTTATCACGTCACGTTACTTTATTTCGATTACTTCTGTGGGGTGGATATCAGTTTTCTGACAATATTGTATTATTACACTGCCTGTTCGCTCTCTGATGTTAGCTTGAAAAATGCCTTTATGGTGAACAGTCCCTGTATATTTGGGGAAAGACCCTTCATTTGTTTTGTTTTTTTAGGTACTTATTGTTATGCCTGTTAAGTGCAAGTTGTTATGCTCGGTACATAATGCTACATGTGATTTTAGATTTGAGTTGGGTAGTAGTGTGGCATTTTCCATCCCCCCTGGAGTTTACTTTCAAAGAGGTTGGAGGTTTACTATTATGGGACTGGTCGGGTTATCCTGTTACTATAGCCAATGAGTTGCCTTATGGCCATGTCTAATTTAAATACTATTAAGATTTGCTCTTGGAATATACGGGGTTTTCAAAAACCTACTAAGAGGAGGGCAGTACAGTAGTATGTTTCCGTTGCTCTCCTCCAGGAGACTCACTTGGACGATAAAGATAATGTCAAACTGCAAAGGAATTGGGAAGGTCAGGTTTTTGCAACATCATACCCTTCCTTTAATAGGGATGTGGCCATTTTAATCAGAAAAAGCCTTGCATTTATGTCCCTTAAGTGTGTAAAAGACAGACTAGGCCACTATGTAATTTTTAAGGAAATACTCTCAGGCAAGTATATCCTACTTTATGTTAGAATTCAGGGTGTTTTACTCCATTAACTTACCATCTACAAATAACCCCTCTCTCTTTTGGGAGACCTGTAAAGTCTACTCCTGGGGATTGATCATGTTGCATATAAAATATGCCGGAAGTATGAACAGTGTAGGGTTCTTGACTCTAAACTGGCTGACTTGGAGAAACACCATATAACAAGTTCAAGTCCAGACTTGCTCAAGGAATTGACAGCGACTCGTACAGCACTGAATATTCTTCTGATCCAAGACTCTCTGAAATTTGCCAGTCAGCAGTTGTATAAGTTTGGGGATAAATCCAACAGGTATCTCAGCAATCTTGTCCAGTTAAAAACAGAGAGCAGACTCTCAAACTACTGTCTACTACTAACTTACTACTAATTTGCATTACTCTACTCTAATTTGTCTGATAAAAGTCTGAACAGCCTGATAATGCCCTAGTGCTCGTGTAACTGTTTTTTATTAACTCCCCAGAGATACAGAGGCTCAAAAATTACAGCTAAATGCCCCTATTACAAGAGGAGGCTCTACTTGCCTTAAACGCTATATCATCCAGGAAGGCCCCAGGGCCAGATGGATTTGGGTGTGAGTTCTACAAGGAGTTCAGTGGTATTCTTTTATACCCCCTGCTGAATATGCTTAGCCACTCATTCGAAAGTGGAATCTTGTCCCAGTCACTCAGAGAGGCCAATATTTCTATTATCCTTAAAAAAGTTAAATGCACAGACTATTGCACCTCCTATAGGCCAATAGCCCTACTTAACTCTGATCAAAAACTGCTCTCCAAAATATTAGCTATGCATTTGGAAAAGGTGTTGCCTCATATTATGAAGGAGGACCAAACCGATTTCATTAAGGGTCAGAACTCGTGATAACACGAGAAGGCTCCTTAATATTATTCAGCTCTCCCAGAGCTATAAGGACCCCACCCTCCTGCTCTCTCTTGATGCCAGAAAGGCCCTTGATCAGGTTGAATGGTTGTACTTGTTCTATAATTTGGAGGAATTTGACTTGGGTGACAATTTTGTATACAGGGTCAGGGTTTTGTATAACATGCCGATGGCCACAGTTCTGACTAATGGGCTCCAATCCAGCAACTCCCCCCTCCACCGTGCGTACAGACAGGGCGATCCCTCTTAGCCCCTTGGTCTTTGACATTGTGATAGAGCTACTGGCCCAAGCAATAAGGCAAGACACTTTAATCTCTGGCATTTTCATTGGGGAGAGGGAAAATAAAATTAATTTATATGTGGGTTATGTATTGACATACCTTTCGCTTTCTCAGACCTCTATTCCTCGTTTGATTAAAGTCATCTCATTATTTGGCATTTTCTCTGGGTACAAAGTTAATTTTGCAAAGTCTGAGGCTATGCCGCTGGGGTCATTAATGTGTGTTCCAAATATGGCAGAGCCCTTCCCCTTTCGCTGGTCTCCCTCTGGTTTTACCTACCTGGGGGTGCATATAACACCCACATATGGTTAAATAAGTCCAACTTCCCTCACCTCCTGGTTGCCATTAAAGCAGATTTGGATCACTGGGCCCCTCTTCCTTTTTCCTGGCTGGGTAGGATTGCACTCATTAAAATGAACATTCTGCCTAGACTGTTGTACCCACTGCAAATTATCCATATTTTATTATCTAACAAAGTTATCAAAGTTCTAGTAGGCTGGCTGAACTCCTTTATTTGGAAATAAAAGAAGCCCAGACTTAAGATGGCTAAACTCCAAATGGCTGGTTCTGATGGTGGGATAGATGTACCAAATCTCTACCAACTGGCTACACACCTACAGGTTATGGCAGACTGGCTCAAATCTGGCCCAACTTCGATTTGGATAATATTTAATCCTCTCATTCAAAGTGTCCCATTTTGAATTTGTTTGTGAATAACCTCGAGTCTGTCAAGGATGTTTGCTCTGACTCCATCACTCTAAGCACAGTCAAAGCCTGCCGGTTCATTCGTACTACAAGGGCCGTACTCACCTGACAGCATCTCTCACCTCTATCCTAAACATCCCTGACTTTGTGCCAGGCTGTCAGGACCGGGGCTTTAAAGTATGGTGTAACCAAGGGCTCACAAAACTAGGAGATCTATTCAATGGACAGATTTTAATATCCTTTCAGCAGCTACAGCAGCAATATGGTTTACAGAAATGTGAATTCTTCAGGTATTTACAAATTGGACACTTCATCACAAAGGACACTAACTTACTATCTAACTGTGCTTTGGGCATTTTTAAACCAATTTTGAACTTTTTGAAGGATGCTACCAAATTATAAGGCTTGACTTCACTGACTCAGGAGTGTCCAGATGGGAGGTGGGTCCAATCTTACCGAAATAGAAAAATGAACTGATTAATAAATGTTTAAAATCTAGGAATTTACTAGAAATTTACCTGATACTAAAAGATACGAAAGAATAGAAGATACACAAAGGTGTTTATTTAGCCCATCTTTTCTGCTTAATGTGTTGGTGTGAAAGATAATCACTCTCTTCCTGTTTAATTTTATGCATGCATGCACTCTGTTCCCTTTCTGTCAGTTTTACGACATTAGAACAGAGATTAGCACTTTTCATGCCCTACAGGAAAGGATATGTGGCAGCCAAAGTGGGCAAAAAGGAGTTATGGTGTTAGACCCACTGTATGGGAGCTGTTTCATAGTCAGGGCTGTCTTTTTAAAATTATACAAGAGACACCTGGAAGTAGACACTGTGATGGTGACTTAGCCTTTTGTATGATCAATAAGCAGAAAAAAATGTATCAGGTATCTATTTCTTAGTGTATTATTATTATTAGATAAGATTAGTTAAGATTAGTTAAGATTATAATAGTTCCTGTTCTGTGAATCGTGTGCCGGCAACTGCTTGTCGGCGTTCTTAACCTAGCTTCTTCCCTCCGATTTTAGGGATTTCATTTTAATTTGTTGTTTAACGTCGCTTTTTTCCATCTTGAAGCAGTTTTAGTTATTTTATTTATTCTTTCTTTGAACATCAACTCTTCTCCACTTCAAAGTAGCAAGCAGAGTGAATCAACAGCATCCTTCTAATATCCTGCTACTATCCTCAAGTCTCCTGCTAAGGTTTGTTTTTAGCATCATCGCTACCATCCAGCTTGTTAAGTGTGTTGAGTGCAGGATGTTTAGTAATTCTCCCTCTGTCATTAGCGATAACTTTATCTGTGATAGGTGTACACTAGTTAGCTCTCTGACAGAGAAAAAGGCTTTATAGATAATTGAAGTACTTTTGAGGGTAAAAAGGATGACCTCCCCAGTGAACTTCAAACCATCATGGCTCCACCAGCGCCTGTCGGAATTCAGAGCCCTCTCTGAGTGGACATACGCCAGGTGAAGGTTCTGGTCCCTCTTTACTTACTCAGTTGTTACTTAACTTGCACTTTATACCACTATAATTACTCAAAAATACTTAATCAAATTAAAATCTCAACACAGCAGGATGAGGAAAGGCAAAAGGTTTATTCCAAGTCACAGTCACTTACAAAACAATACTGAGGGAGCAGCTGGTCTCAAAGGTCTGATCCCATCAACATCAACATCCCCTAAGAAAACCCGTTCTTTTATACTCTCTGGCGTCTTTAGATTCCATCCCCTTTTAATTTACATATGACTCAGCAATTTCCCCTTAGATCTATATTCTTAGGCCATTTTGGCTCCACCCATCATATTTTACATATTTTTCTATTTTACCTTATTTTCCTGTTTCACCCTCAATATGATGTCATGTTTCCTGATGTGATATGTGATTTTGATATATGATGTGATTTTCTTTGTCCCCTAATGTGATCTCATACTTCCTGGTGTGACATTGTCCTACTTAATTTCCCCTTATTTCCGGGGGTCTTTGGAAGTTTTTATAAAAAATTAGCGCTTGCTTAAAAGCGCCATCTTCCGTGTTACTTTATCATTTCTAAATTGGCTCTTGTGTGAACCGGTTCAACAGAGTATACCGCATGCTACTCTATTGTTAAATTTCATTTAAAAAGTTATTTTACTTTAATTGTAACTGCCCACAAACCATGATCAAGTCATAAATCGTGGCCCTCTGGAGATAATGCCTCTGCTCAAGGCTGAACCACTGGTAATTGGCCAGAGACCAAAGTAATAGCTCATTAAAATGCATAACGTTTGGACTCAAATCCACTAACCCAGAATACATCAGAGCGTGCTTCAGGAGAATGGGCTAAAATGCTACTCGAGAAAGAGCTCCATGAGAAAAGCTACATTTCAAGAATGTAGAGAAGTAGTGCCAGGAAAAGGTAACAAAAAACATGAAGTAATGCTGGGGGGCACTATGGCGTAGCGGTTAGCACATCCGCCTCACAGCAAGAAGGTCCTGGGTTCGATTACCAGCTCGGGCGTTTGTGTGGAGTTTGCATGTTCTCCCTGTGCTTGCGAGGGTTTTCTCCGGGTACTCTGGTTTCCTCCCACAGCCCAAAAACATGCACAGTAGGCTAATTGGCTGTTCCAAATCACCCCTAGGTGTGAGTGTGAGTGCGAATGGTTGTGTGGCTGTTGGCCCTGCGATGGCCTGGCGAGCTGTCCAGGGTGTACCCCGCCCTAACCCAGAGTCGGCTGAGATGGGCGCCAGCCTCCCCGGGTCCCTAAGTAGGAATAAGCGGTTCAGAAAATGAATCAATGAATGAATGAAGTAATGCAAGGCAAGAATGAAGAACTTCAGCTTGCAGTAGGCTTCTTCCCAGAAAAGTGTTCATCACTTTGTAAAGCCTAAAAGCAGCACAGCAAAAGAAAGACGGGAGAATTGAGAAACCCTCCCAAAAGAATCAGGAGGTTCACACCAGCCCAGGTCACTGCCAAGATGCCCAGCTCAACATGAACCCATGAACAGGACAGTGCAGGAGCCCAGTTCACACAAAAGGGATAGGTAACACAGATTTCTAACATTCTGATAACTCACGGTACCTTTCTGTTAAACTACCTAAATCATCATCATGTCCTCTCACTGGTCTCTCTCTCTCAAGCAGAGAGATACACCCAGTATTAAGGGGGGAATCTCATTTTTTATTATAAAATAGAGGAAGATACAACACTGGGAGAAGGAGGCACGGACACTCCAGAAGACAGAGGGGACCAGGTTCAAAGAAGGAATAGAAAGATAATCAGTTACAGGAGGAGGTAGTAAATAAAACAGCTTCAGCTTCAAGGCACTTGATATGAAAGGAGATGAGTATGGAAGGTCAGTATTAGATGCCTATGGCTGTAGGACAGTGTTTTCAGAACAAAGAGAGGAGAGGGAGTCACAGGCATGTGCAGTGGAGTGGGCCCAGCAGGGTGAACCCAGAAGGAAGGAACACCAAAAGAGAAAAATGATGCCATCCTCAGAGACAGCAGCCCTAGCTTCACAAGAAAGGTTAGCTGGGTTTGGGATCACAAAATACCTCAGAGGAGAGAAGGCAGGAAAATAAGGGAGGCGATGAACAGGCAGAGGTAGCAGCTTTAAGGAAGAAGTTTGTGTAAACAACACAAAAAGCAGAAAGAATGACAGCAGTGATAGAAATTAATCATTAATAAGGATCTCAGGGCAGCGATATGTGGCAGCTGAGTGAACATCATGAGCAGGTCAGGAGTGTGAGAAAGAGTTAAGCTATAAGGAAGGGACAGAGGAATTAGAAGGTGAGCAGGAGGATAATGATCCAGACACAAACCTAGAAACATCTGTTACCAGGTCAAACATTTCGAGTACCTGAAAATGTAATCATCAAATGCTGCTTCTTGTAAAAGGGCAAATACACACCCTGGCAGACCCAAAACCTGGAGGGATTGGGGGAAACCTGCCAAATTTACATGGAGGAATTCAAGTGGATATATGACTTTGAGGAAAACGGAGGGGAAACTTTTAGCTTTGAGGGACATAAAAGCGGAATTGGTGAGAGCCATAGGCATAACTGACACATGCAAAAAAATGTTGAGTAAGGACACAGTGACGACATATAATAGAGGGGCTTCAAGAGGCTGCATGAAGCAAATTGTAAGATGTAGGCCAATATGAGGGGCAGACAAAATCAGGAAACGATTGGAAGACCCCAGGGAACTGTAATCAGGCCTATGAGACAGTGGCCAGAGACATGGGCCCAGCAGTCAGGTCCAGAGAATCTTACAGGGGAAAGCCAGCTCCCAATCATAGCTTTGGGAGTGGGAGACAAATCGATCCTGCAAGTTCAATTAAATGGAAAACCAATCCCAAGATAGATACCTGCGCAACTTGTCTAATAGCACTGGAACAATTAGAGGGGGAATTAAGGGGAACTGACAAATGACCTGTATACACCAAGCGATTTACTTACAGGAAAAGCACAGACTGCAGAGGTGACAACCAGAGGAAGAGCCCCCAGACAATCCCATATGGGTAGGAGACAAGGTATACATAAGGGTCTTCAGATGAAGGAACCAGGAAGGACAGGTCCATTCGGGATGTCCCTACTGCGGTGAAGGTGAGAGGAATCAATACATGGTATCACATGAGTACCTATTAGAGAACTTCCACAGGTAGAGGAGGTACAGGTGGATGGCAACAGCAGTGACGAAGATGAAGAGCCAGGGCCATCGGGAGTTTATCCTGAGCAAAGGCTGCCAACACCCAGTGCATGAGAAGGGCCTGGAAGTCCTCAGGGAGAACCAGAACAGGGTGACCCTTCAAAAGAATCCCAGCCAAGAAGGCCCAAAAGATGGGACCCCCAACCTGGCCATCAGAAATACAAGCACCAACAGGTGGGGGAGAAACACTCCAACCAACAGGAGGAGAGACTAATGAAAGCCTCCAATCTGAGGAACAGGGAGCAGTGGCACCTGGATGGCTCACATATATCCCTGAGATGCCTCACAGTGTGTATGGCGCTGGGGACCTTACTGATTATTTTCAAGAAAGCCCTGATTTCTCTCCTGTTGGTGATCACACTCCATGCCAAAGGAGAAAACCATACTGAGAATGACACAGATCTACAAAACCCTGACATGGATGAGTGGACTAATATGAACCACATGTATTTCCAAGAATGAAATAAAACCAGCCCCACAGAGACGTAGGTCGCTCACATCTGGCTGATATAATAGGGTAACCACAAGGAAATAATTAGATCAATTTGATAGAAAAGAAAATGCAGCACCAAAAAACTTCAAGGTATGGAATGGGAGGAAAAAATGTTTACTTCCAAACTGTTAAGGAAAGCCTTGTAAGACATCCAGGAATGACTAATTGGAGACACTGGATGTGCAGATCAGATGTGGCCAAGGGAAAAGTGTACAGCTATTCGGAAGGACAAGAAACAGTACTGATCACTATGAATCGTCAGACCAACATGTAATGTATGAAGAAAAAGACAAGGCAAAAGCAGAACTCTGGAACAAGGCCCAAACCAATCTGTAGTACCAGTGGGCAAAATATACAGCACAAGAACAGACTGGAGAAGATGAGGAGTGTGTGGTATGTGCCCCAGGAAGGATAAAATTAGAGGTAGTACCATCCATGACACTGAAACATGCATCCAGTGCAGAAAAGGGATTGCAGAAATATATGGAACACAGGAAAAAAAGAACACTTCTTTTACTGCATATAGAAATTATTCTGCATTTAATGTAACTTATCCAACAATGGCACCTTTAAATGATACGACGTGTCCGTATTAGTGTATACTGTATGGAGAAGCTGGAATTGTGACAAAATTTCATGAGGAGATTTGGGAGTATGGCCCCAGACCACTCGCCTGAGACAACCTAATGACAGAGTGTCTTTTATATGAGCACGGAATCACACGTTTGACTAAGAACACGAGAACCAGAAATGTGGGTAACTTCAGGGGTAGTTGCAAAAGAATATGGGATATAAGCAGAACAAAATTCTGTGCTTCCTGAGTCCTTCCAGGATACATGGGTAACAGTTAAACCAAAGAGGTAAATGGGACCACACTGGTAATCATGGGATGGCATAGAAAGATACCACCAGTGCTGCAACATCAAACAGTACCACCAGCTGACATGTGGTGGATGTGTGGAGGAATGAGTCTATGGAGCACTCTGCCTCTTGCATAGTCAGGATTATATACAAGGGTAGAAAAAATAATGGAGGTTTGGATGTATAAGGCTGGGGAGGACATCAAAAGAGATTATCAATCTGACCCAAAGGTATATCTGTATGCCATAGGGCAGCCACAAGAAATTCCAAAAGAATATTATAAAAGAGATGAGATAGCAGCTGGCTTTAAGTCAATCTGTTAGGGAGAGATAAGGCAGATGGACCCAAAAAGCAGGACAGACACAGGAGTGGGCGAAAAGCAAGGTCCTTTTATTGAAGACAGTGTGGGTCATGCGGTACTAGACCGAAAGAATACTGTAAGCAAATACAATAACGAGAGCAAAATGAGACGAGAACACTGTGACGGCACAAGACGATCTGGCGCTGGAGCCGTGGAGGTGCGGGGCTTATATCCAGAGCTGTGATGGGAATCAGGTGGGGATGATCAGGGCGGGGCCGGCAATCACCGTGATGCACGAGCAAAGCTAGCCTGAGCAGGGAGATAGCAAAGGAGGACATGAGAGAGGATAAACACTAGGATATCACACAATCTTTATATGGCTAACTATTACTAAGAATGTTGAATGGATAAACTATATATTAGGGATGTAAATCGAACAACAACTCACGATTCAATTCGATTCCGATTCTTGGGGTGACGAATGCATGCAGAATTGATTCTCGATTCAAACCGATGTTTCATTTATAACCATCACAAACTACATTCTTCTATGTTTATAACCATCACAAACTACATTCTTCTATATGCTAGGAACAACTCTTCTATAAGAAAGAAAGAAAGTATATTACTACACAGCTGGTTTTGTAGATGTACTTATCCGCTTTGCTCGTTCAAAGTCGGTTGGGAGTTTAGTGAAGTTGCTGCTCTGTTAGTGAAGCTGCTTGGGGATTTGAAGTGTTTCCAAAATACTTGATATTTATTTTGCGCACCGCATATGAAATGTCAAGCGTACGGAGCCCAAAAGGGACATGGAAAAAAAGCGAGCACGAGAAACAATTCCGCGTGCGCACCAGTTACCTAAGGTTTCTTGTGCGCACACGAAACCTAACCTTTATTTTTATCCCCATGTCCCTTTGGGGCCCCATACAAGCTCCTTCTTATAAATTATAAAATCCGAAGTGCAAGCATTTGCCTTCAGCGAAGACAGCGCTGGCTGTATTTCTTTTTCCTCATCCATGTCAATGCTAGGCTAAAAGCTAGTTCTCACTGTCACTCACTGAAATAATTCACTACAGAGGCTGTGTGTAGACAAACGGTACGCGTTATGAGTAAGGTTGGAAGTGCTCGAAAACACGTCTTGTTAAAAATCGATTCTTGAAAATTTGAATTGATTCAGAATCCCAATAAATAAGAATCGCGATTCAGACATGAATTGATTTTTTTTTCCGGCACCCCTACT
>JAOUQZ010084028.1:0-17029 GCA_028564935.1 Neosilurus hyrtlii
CTCTCTCTCTCTCTCTCTCTCTCTCTCTCTCTCTCTCTCTCTCTCTCTCTCTCTCTGTCTCTCTCTGTGTGTGTGTGTGTGTTGGGATGTCCCACTGCTAAAATAAAAAAAAAAAAAACAGAAAAGAAAGAAAGGACAGGATGAGCTTCCTAAGCGTCCTGATTGATTGAACTCCTGGTATAAGTGACTCATCAGGGATAAAGGGATGTTTGTAATACGAGGTGTGAGACATCAGGAATAAATATCAGGAATATGAGGAACCTGAACGGGCCACATGTGAGACAGTGGGAATACATTTCACAGATGGAGCTGTAATGCTTGCATAACACTGAAATGTTCCTGTTCGGGCACACAAAGTCCTTTCGTCCTTTCTGACACTAACTACCGCAGCATTACATTGGGCAGAAGTTCAGATGAGAGAGATAGAGAAAGAGAGAAAAAGAAAAAGAGAGAAAGAGAGAATGGAATGGAGAGAAGAGGTATAGATAGATGCAGAAAGACAGAAAGAAACAATATAAGCATACAGAGAAAGTGAATGGGGGGATAAAGGCAAGCATTATAGGTGGGATAGAGAGATAGAAAGAAGAGGAGGAACGAGAGGAGAAATGGGCAATAGAAGGCATTAAGAGAAAGAGAACGAGAAAGTGAGAAAAGAAGACTGAGATGGGGAAAAGGATATGGAAGGAAAGAGGTGCAGGAGAATAGAAAGAGAAGAAGAAAGTAATGGTAGGATAGAGAGATCAGGAAGAGAAGTGAGAAAGACAGTTAAAAAGAGATAGCATGGGAGAAATAAGAAGGTGGAAGAGAAGGAGAGAGGGAAGGGAAGAAAGAACAAAAAATAGAGACAGAAGTGATCGAGAGGAGGGGAGGATGAGAAGAGTATGAGTAAAAGATAATAGGAAAGAAGATGGAGAGATGTAGTAGGATGAGATGGAGGGGAAAAAGGAGAGGGAGATTGGTAAGAAGAATGAAAGAGAGAGAGAGAGAGAGAGACGTGAAAGAGCGATGGAGAGATTTATGGATGATAGAGGAAGTCATGGTGTATTGCATGGTGGGTTAGTTCCCATGCAGCATTCTTCTGGGAAGCGGGTAATTTGTTATCTGTGTGTGTGTGTGTGTGTGTGTGTGTATGTGTGAGTGTGTGTGTGTGTGTGAGAGAGAGAGAGAGAGAGAGAGAGAGAGGAAGCACAGTACCCTCTGTTGGATATCTGTGGTAGGTGCACAGCCTTGGTGCTGAATACCATGTTTTACTAAAGCCTATAAAAACTGTAATGGAATTTAACACATACTACAAAATTCTTGATGTGTTTATTTCTACCTTTCATGTCTTAAGCCATTTGCTAATATCCACCATATAAATCAATACACACACAGGCTGCTAATACTACTACTAATATTACTACTTTTTCATCAAACTGATTTCATTATACACTTTGGCACAGTGGGGTAGTGGTTAGCATGTCGTCTCACAGCGAGAAGGTCCTGGGTTCGATCTGTTCCTGTGTTACTGTGTCGAGTTTGCATGCTCTCTCTGTGCTTGGGTGGGTGTCCTCGGGGTTCTCTGGTTTCCTCCTACAGTTCAAAGACATGCCCATTAGGCTAACTGGATATTCTCGATTGCATTAGATGTGAGTGTGAATGGCTGTGTGTTTGTGTTGGCTCTGTGATGGACTGGGGAGCTGTTCGGGGTATACCCCGCCTTCGCCCGGATTCAGCTGCGAAGGTGATTTTAAAAACGAAAAGAAAATTCCTGTTATTCATCTTGCTGCATACTATTCAGTAACTGAGTAGTATTTTTGTCTGTCCTGTCCCTTATATTTAATAATTACTGATTTAATGTTTTGAAATAATTTTTCTAATTTAATATTTACTGATTTAATGCTTTGAAATAATTTTAACACTTTGGCATCCTGAAATGTATGAAAGAATAAAACACTGTATATATATTTAATAACTGGATGTTAAGCAATATATTAAATATGTTTTTATTAATAAATAAATAAGTAAGTAAGTTAAGTAAGTAAGTAAGTAAGTAAGTAAGTAAATAAATAAATAAATAAATAAATACATGAATAAATAACTTTGAAGATTCAGTCATTGTTACTGACTGAACACCAGCGTTTCTGGCTCTGTTACATCAAATATTAAAAAAAAAAATAGCCATTCTATAGGACACCATAACCCCTCAGCCAGGCCGCCTCAAGCACATGGAGCACAAAAGCCATCCCCCATACGAACAGTTTCGGAAAATCAACATGTTATTAGACTGATGTTATGCTAACTAAATCCACTTTCACAGACAACGTGTGACTTTTATTTTTTTGGTCATATGAATGCTATGACAGGAGAGGCTGATGTAGGTTTGGGTGAGGTGGAGTTGTGTTCACTTATAAAGTATCTGTTGAACGTCTGTTCAATGTTCAAATGAAAGTGATCGGATTGTTGCAAGACAAAAAAATTCCTGGTATGATATTCGTGTGATACTCGGTTGACTTACAATCGCCACACATTCAACATAAAAATGTAAAATCAGTTTCTAAAGAGGTCTTGTGTGTTTAACAAGATCAATCATGGGGCTGCAAATGGTCTTCGCATCAACAGAAAAAAAATGGTAGGGAAAATGTGTGGCCGGAGTTTAGATGGGTTAAATGCAGAGGGAGGCAATAATTTCTCTTGAGGAATTAATACAAGTATATGAAAAAAATTATAATAATTCGTCCAAATTTTGGTCATGGTCTTTGGTTGTGTACCAGTTGTGTGACGTATGTGATGGGGCTTAAAATTAAACAAGCGAGTCTTTATTCTCAAGTAAGTAAGAAATGACGAGCAACACGCCAATCACTTTGGTGCTAATCAACATGCAAATCAGCTCTACAATCAGCTCTTGTTGCCTAGGTAACCCGCTCATGTTTCCTGCTTAAAAGTCTTTCCAAGTGAAACTGTGAGCCGCATCACGCTAGTTTCCTACAGCGGTTAAGAAGTCCTTAAGGGCTTTTATTATCTTTATGTAATATAATTATTTTACATAAACTGTCATCTGTCAATCAATAGTATCTTTAAGCTCTGGTTGGTTATCACAAGAATCACATTGTGTGAAGGTTAAGCTCAAAGTTGTACTCAGTTTCACTGGCTTTCGCTGACTATGAATGGTTGCTTGTCGCTCATTGCTCCCTGTATGAACGCCCCTTTAGCCTACAGACACTTTTCTATGTGTATTAAAATGGCTTCTTGTGCACCCACAAGGTCTTTAAGGAAATTTAGCTGAATTTAGAAAGTTAATACAAGCATTTGTCCATTGTTTTGGTGAAATATCTGATCCAGACAACCACATTGCAGTATTGTGTTATTGTTACTGGTGTTGTTTTGTCTGAATAATCAGGGTTACATGGGTATTTGCTTTAAATAGTTTCCATACAGAATGCTTCTAATCCCAGTTCTTCTAAATATGTATTTCCTATGTTTGTTTAGCTCCTGTGTGTTATGTCAGTCTGTGTTAAAATGTCAGCACTGAAGCAAAACCCTGATAAAAAAAAAAAAAAAAAGACTTTTCTCTCTGACAGTAGAAGGGACCTCCAGCTTCAGGGAACAGTGTAAACACACTCGGCTCGCAAAGGTCATGACCACCGACTTATTTAAAAGCACCAGTACCAGAACTGAAGAAGTTACGAGCTTCACTGAGTGAGTTATGAGCAGCTTTGTTTTCTGTTGTAGTTCATAAACACATTAAAGTCACTGTTCCATGATTACGGATTGACGGACTGTGGGAAACGTTGATAATAGTTCAGGTGTTCATTTACACCAACATATGTCAAATGAAAAGCACTTCCATTCACTCAATAAGAATAGCCTTATAATTTTCATAAAGGATTTGAGGGTGGAATGGTGGTGTAATGGTTAACATGCCCACCTCACAGCAAGATGGTCCTGGGTTCGAGTACCGGCCTTGGTGAGGGCATTTCTGTGTGGAGTTTGCCTGTTCTCCCCCATGCTTCTTTGGGTTGACTCAGGCTTCTTCT
This sequence comes from Neosilurus hyrtlii, assembly GCA_028564935.1. Classification (NCBI taxonomy): domain Eukaryota; kingdom Metazoa; phylum Chordata; class Actinopteri; order Siluriformes; family Plotosidae; genus Neosilurus; species Neosilurus hyrtlii. The sequence continues at coordinate 4,017 of JAOUQZ010084028.1, forward strand.
CACAGTCCAAAGACATGCACATTAGGCTAATTGGCTGTTCAAAATTGCCCCTAGATGTGAGTGTGAATTGTTTTATGTTTTGTGTGTGCCCTGCGATAGACTGGTGAGCTGTTCAGGATGTACCCTGGCTTCACCCAAAGTTCGATGATGTAGGCTCAAGCCTCATTGGCTCTTAGGCCTGTCTTTAATTTGCAGTATCTACCACAATTATTACACTGAAAGTCAGAATGAGCTGCCTTGCTGTGTCTGGTGTTGTGGGAAGTTTGAGTCTTTTCTTGCCTTTTCTGCTCTTGGATTGCTGAACTGTCGCTGGCCATTTTGGACGATCCATGGGATTTTCTTCTAAGGTGGTGTCATCCATGTCACAGTTTTTCATGTGGTGCTTTCCATAGAAGACATCTTTTGGGAGACAGGGATCTGGCAGCTGGGATCAGCCCCCATGTTCTCCAGTCCATATGTTTCCCAGTACCTATGCTCCCTGGTCCTTATTAAATTAATGGATCTTCCACTGTATTGTGTACAAGTAGAAGTAAGCTACAACGATTGTATCCATATTGTAAAAGAGGTATGATAAAACAAAATCAAACATACTCATCAAAGTAACAATTTATGGAGTATTAGGGTTAGGATTAGGGTTCCTAAGGGAACATAGGTACTATGGAACATAGGTACTGGGGAACATAGGTACTGTGTAACACAGACATGGACCCCTGGCATCCATGAAACACGATCTGCCCATATAAACTGTGAAACTATTATCAGAGCTTCTATGCCTTAAGTGTAAGTCTGTTTCAGGGCTTCCATATCAAGTACCTTATCCTCACATTCTATTCTGTACATTCTTACATCCTCTTACGAAGCATTTCAATAAAATTAAAAAAAAAAGCTCTTTATGTTCCTATTCCTAAAACACACAGTATCCTGAAATAACACCAAATGACAGACCAATCAGACTGTGCCACATGAGTGCGGTTATCAGCGCACCTGTATTTCCCACAGCCATTTTCCACTGCTGTGAGATTTCACCATGTGGCTCTCGCTGCTGGTCCTCCTGGCTCTCTGCTCCACTGGAAAAACTGAGGAAAACACAACGCAAGGTCCAGCTGGAGAAGAGAAATTCATCATTGCCAGAGGAAAACTCATCGTAAGTAGTTTTATAGATGATCTGGATAGTTTCGTGGTTATGCTACAAAGTGATATCAGGCACAAACATACATTTCATCAAATCACACAGTCACATGAGGGTCTAGTGTGAAACCATATTATGGACATTATACCAAAGATAGACATGTAGATTTGGTTAATTTGCAATGATTAAGTAAAATTATTGACATCAAAGCACAAAAAAACCAATGTTTGTGCATTTAACCAATCTTGGTGCATTTACAGCTGTTGAATTCTTAAATTTGATTGGTCAGAAGGTATGGATTGTTTTTTAAAAATAAATATATATTATAGTTATATATATGGCACAGTAGCATAGTGGTTAGCAAGTCTTTCTCACAGGAAGGTCCTGGGTTTGAGTCCCAGGCTTGGCGAGGACATTTTTGTGTGGAGTTTTACATGTTCTTCCCGTTTTTGTGTCAGTTTCCTCCAAATACTCCAAATAATGTTGCATGTGTTTTTTTTTTTTTTTGCAAGTCCAAAAACATTCATTCATTTTATAAGCTGCTGAATCATAATTAGGGCCATTCATACTCATGCTCACACCTAGGGGTGATTTGGAACCACCAGTCAGCCTACTGAGCATGTTTTTGGACTGTGGGAGGAATCGGGGAAACCTAAGCAAAAACCTGTGCAAGCATGGAGAGAACATACAAACTCTACAAAGAAACACCCCGAGCCGGTGATTGAACGCGGGACTAATGCTGTGAGGCAGATGAGCTAACCACTACCCAAAGACAGGCACATCAGGCTAATTCATGGTTCCACATTGCCCCTAACCCTGAGTGTAGGAGGGAATTTTTGTGTATGCATGGCCCTGATATGGGCTTCACCCAGAGTCGGCTAAGAGAGCCACAGGTCTCCCTGCGACCCTTGAGGGAAATTAATGAAGGTTCAGCAAATGAATGAATGAATGACCTTGGACAGTAGTTCCAGCACAAGGGTAATCTCAGGTTCCGCTCTAATGCAGCACTGGTGGAAGATCTCCAGCAGGGATGGAAGGCAGGTGCCAATGATCTCCCAAGAATTCTCAGTATCCTGTTCAGCTGTTTCTGTTCAGAACTTCTGAACCAGAAAGTGATACAGTGTAATACCTTCAGTGGTGCCCCTGTAAAAGGTGGTGAGGTTCGGGATGGGTTGGCTTGCCAGCTTCAGCCTTCAGAAGAAATGGACCAGTTGTTGGGCCTTTTTGATAATGTCTATGATGAGATTTATGGCAATATTTGCAGCCAGTTCTTTTATATTGCTTACTGAAGGACAATACTGGAACTCACTATGCTAAATGGCTTTCTCTATAACTATGAAAAGCAGAATTAAGAAATCAAACAGCTTTTCTTTTCATAACACTTATCTGTCTGCTTATGACTCTTTTGTTTTCTTCTTTAAGGCTCCCAGTGTGGTAGGATGATCCATTAAGAAGATGCCCGAGCTCTACAAGTTCCTCATGGAGCGTTGGGCACTGTAGTATCCTCTCCTATTAGCAGCTCAGGTTCTGATATCATTTAGCCTGAACTTAAGCATTTAGTTTCATGAGATTATAATCGCAGTGTTATTAATGTTCAGCTTCATTGAAAAGTAAAGTGATTTTTCAGCCTCGCTGTTTACTTTAACCTGTGTGTAAAAGTCATAATCTGGAATATGATTCAGGAGAAAGCAAAAACCCACGCCTTATCTTCTACAACGACAAGGATGAAGAGGTGAAGGTAAGATGCACCTGTTTTGAAGGTACAAACTCTGTTCCTAGAGATCTACCTTCCCAAAGGTTTAATCTCCAACCAAAAATCCAACAGACCTCGTTTGGTTGATCAAGAACGTTTTAAAGGTACAGTGTGTAACATTTTGGAGGACCTATAAGTGGAAATGGGGTGTATCATTAAAAAAGCAGTTTTCTTTAATCTATATTGAAAAAAAAGGAAAAGAGATTTTGGAACCTTATAATCAGCTTTTTATATTGACATGGGGAGCGGCTCCCTTCTCAGGATGGCCACCATGTTGCACTGCTACGTTTCTACAGTAGCCCAGAACCAGACTTTGAAGTGTAGGGGTCAGGAATGACATTTCATTTGGTTGCAATCTGGAACCTCACCGTTAGATGCCACTAAATCCCAAATCGTACACATTCTACCTTTAATGCAATGATTAGATGGTTGGGTGGGTTTGATTAGGGTTGGAGACAAAGTCTTTAAGGATCAAGGTGGGTGACCGCTGTTGTATAAAGTTAAATATCATGGAAATGTTTCTGTAGCATAGCATTTCAATACTACAAGGCAACTTTAATATACTTTAAAATTTATTTTTCTATATGATGGGAACTATAGCCACTAAACTCAGGATCCCGAAAATGTAAAGCTGGGGTGGGCACTGTGGCGTAGTGGTTAGCAAGTCCACCTACAGCAAGAAAGTCTTGGGTTTGGCAAGGGCCTTATTGTGTGGAGTTTGCATGTTCTCCCAGTGCTTGTGAGGGTTTCCGCTGGGTACTCCGATTTCCTCCCACATTCCAAATACATACACATTAGACTGGCTAGCTGTTCCAAATTTCCCCTAGGTGAGAGTCTGAGTGTGAATGGTTGTGTGTGTGCACGCACAATGGCCTTTGCCCAGAGTTGGCTGAGATAGGCTCCAGCCTCCCTGTGACCCAGTTAGGATTAAGCGGTTTGGGAAATGAGTGAGTGAGTGAGAGTGACAGTGAATACTTTTATGTGTTAATTATAGTTACCAAATTCTAAATCCTCAAAACTTTATCACAAAGTTGACTCATCTTACTGGAATGTTGTTTATCTAATGGGGTAATATGTCCCTCATATTAGCAAAAACCAGCATGGAAATTGCCATCACTTTCAATCAGCAAGCACTTTTTATCCCCAGACTGTTCCATTAGAGAAGATGAAGGCAGATGAGATTTGTGATCTTCTGGACTCTCTTGGTTTCTACAAGAGGTCACAGAAAGGCGAGGACGTCCCTGAAGAATTCAAGAACTTCCCCCTTAAGGCACCACGAGACGAACTGTGACGCCTGGTGGCCAACGGCTGCAATTGCTCCAAGCAAATGATGACGCCCCGGACCTCAAGGCCCCATTATTGGGTCAGGTTCTGGGCTGAGCTAGCTTTAGCTTGGTGCAGCATCTATTTGTGTATAACTTTCAAAACATAATGCATTTCCTAATAAATGTTTTTAAAACCTTTGCATGGTGCCTCAATCGATCATGGAAAAGTCTTCAGTGCATTTACATAGCGCTAAATAAAGCAACATTAACTTAGCAAGGATAATGAGACATTCTTTACAGGCCGCTGATTCTGTCAGATCGAATGTCTCTAAAAAGTGTCCAATCAGAACTGTTTAGAAACTGGAATGGTAACTGTTAAGCATCTGGTATGTAGTTGGCACATTTAATCAGAATCCAGACAAGGCATATGCAAGACTAATCCCCTGTCAAGGGAATTTAATCTGGTTAGCATTTAACCATCTGTCTCTAATCTCAGCCGACACAATGCAGAGCCTCCGAAGGCTGAAGTGCAGCTTGGCTGAGTGGTTCTGTTAGGGCACCATGCCGGTGTTTTATACCCCAATACCCCAGAATCTGAGAGCAGGTTTGGCACACACCACGAGTGTCATATTTATTAACAACAGAACAAGAGATAGCGGCTATCTGGGAGAACATCGAGGTGAGAATGAAGGTGAGAGCCTACCTGAAATTTATGTTTACTAAATTCTACATCCTGATAGTCATGTGGTTTTACTGCTTTACTTTACAGCAGCTAATATTGATCAAACTGTAAATCTCTACAGCTGTTTTTTTCTTTCTGTAGTCCTGTAGAGTAATGAAGAGTAAGCGAATTTTCGATCTTTTATATTGAGTTGAGCCCGGAACAGTTCATGGTTTTTCTATATTATTATTATTATTATTTTTTAATTATTATTATTATTATTATTATCATTATTATCAATAATATTATTATTACTATTATTATTATTATTGTTGTTGTTGTTGTTATTATTATTATTATCATCACTATTATTATATTATTATTATTATTATTATTAGTATCAATATTATTATTATTATTAGTATCAATATTATTAATAATATTATGATTATTATGATTATGATTGTTATTATTATAATCACTATTATTATATTATTATTATTATTATTATTATTATTATTATTATTATTATTATTAGTATCAATACTATTATGATTATTATGATTATGATTGTTATTATTATAATCACTATTATTATTATTATTATTATTATTATCATTATTATCAATATTATTAATATTAGTAGTAGTAGTATCAATATTATTATTAATAATATTATGATTATTATGATTATGATTATGATTATTATTATTATTATTATTATTATTATTATTATTATTATCACTATTATTATCATTATTATTATTATTATTATAAGTGGAGCTCCTGAGCAGGGCACTACAGACATAATTTGGATGGCTGTCCCATGTCTGTGCCACAGGAAACCCTGTACTGCCACGTCACTGAGTTGATGTGATTAGCTGTTATATATTGCTTTCAGGATCGGCAGCAAAATATTACTAAATTATTTTTAATATCAAAACTCTATCCCCAAAATAAGAGGCTCATACACCACCATCTATCCCAGGTAGGCTAACCCAACTTTTGTCAAGCGAAACACCACCAAACATTAACAGGTACACGGAACATGAACCTGTTAAATGGATAAGTAGACTAGCAAGACATATGATACAAATGAACACGGAGATCAGTAAGTGAACATTGGTGAAAAGAAAACTCAATGTTAACCCTTTCTTGTTTTCGTTCCAGACTGTAGTCAGAAAATGCAGCGGAGATTTATTTATTTTTTTTATTTCCTCCAGGGATGAAGTTGATTCAGCCCTTAAAGGAGTCACACTCTTATAACAGCTGCCTCAAAAGCCTACAATTGTTGTTGTTGTTATCATATGATTTATGTTTGTTAAGTATTCCCAAATTTAATCTAGCAAATAAAAACACTTTCCATAACCAGGCTGCTAAAACCTTCAACAGACTTCCAGAAGAAATCAGAGGATGCAATGATTATAAACTTTTTGTCAACAGCTCAAATCGATTCTTAGCTCAAAAGCCTTGGCTATTTTTTTAATTATTATTTTTCTCATTATATCATAATGATAAGTGTTGATTTCTGAATTTTGTATTTTTCTTTTAAGACCCATTTAAATGGTGGTGTACTTTGTTTGCTGTAATACACCTCCTGTACATTGGGAGGCAGTGTTCTTTTATGGAACTGTATTTAGGTAGCCAAGGTAACGCATGCTAGGTGTTGCATGGCAGGTTACATAGTTATTTGACCCCAATGGCATGATGCATGATGGGAAAGATGTGCCACAATAATTCTACGCTAGGATAAATACTTGAATGAAACACTTCCACCTGGATGCTCGATATAAACATATATAATAAACAAGGAAACACAAGATGCCACAAGATTTGTCGGAGGATTTTTTCAATTTTTTTCAAGTGCTACACATAGGGCATCAACAGTGTGTCAAGGAGTTCATCGTCATGCAGCAAGGTAGCGACTTAAGGCTGAGACTAATTAGATTTTTAGTTTCACGCCAGCCACTTCATCGACTTTCATCTTTCATCATCTGACTGAAAATAGTTCAACTGACAATGTGAAGAAAAGTGTGAGGTATTTTGGTCAACCTTCAACGCCGTGTCAGTTCTCATACAAACAGATTTGTCAAACTAATAAATTTGTCTTCATGAAATGAAAATGGAATTTGATTAAAACATAGTTGGGGTGGTGGCAGGGTGCTGGATTACTGATCCCAAGGTCGGGGGATGCCAAACCTACACGCAAAACGGCTGTCACTTATCATTTTTATACAACTGAGCAATCAAGGGTTAAGGGCCTTGCTTAAGGGCCCCACAGTGGCACTATGGTGGTACTGGGACTTGACCCCTGACCTTCAGATCAAATATCCGGAGCCTCAATCACTGAACCATCAAAGCCCCTATTTTTTATTTTTTTTGTTTTATTATTTTGCTATACTGTATTTATCCCACAAGGGAAATTATTGCCTCTGCAGTCGACCCATCCAAAGCGAGCACACACACATTCAGAGAGCAGTTGGGGGTTTGGTGACTTGCTCAAGGGCACTTCAGCCATGAATGTGGAGGAAGAGAAGTTCACCTCACTCTCATACCGCCACACATTTTTCCTGCGGGTTCTGGGAATAGACCAGCGACCTTTCAGTCCCAAAGCTGCTTCTCTAACCATTAGGCTATGGCCGCCCTAATGGTGACCCGCAACTAATAGCAAAGAATATATTTTAAATACCAATACAATATACAGTACTGTGCAAAGGTTGATGGCACATGCAAAGAACTTTTGTTTCTTGTTTTAATAGCAGCAGTATCCATTTCACAGCAATTTTTTTGTCACCTGAAGGTTTTTGTGTGTTGCCTTACAGCACTTTATGATAACAATCTATAGATACAGTTTAACCGCTTGTGTTCAGCTTTTAAAGGAAATGAAGACTGAGTTTGCAGTATGTTATACAAAGCAAAAAAAAAATAGGATAATTATGGCATTAGGCCATAATTCATGGGAAGATTGTTTGCTCACGCTAAGGTTTGAGTTTAGTCTTGTGTCTTGCTAGACAATAGTACACTGTCTGTGTATTCCATAAGTTATTATAGCAAGTATACCACATGCCTCTGTATAGGGTCCGTGGTTTGTGTTCATAAACACCCGGGATTCTACTTTAATGAGCGCAGTGCTTGCATTTATCATTTTTTAATACCAGAACTTAGCATCTCAGTTGCTCATCCTTTCCTTAAAAAGCAAACCATGATTTATATATTGTTTCAATCAAGGGGCTCAAATCAGTAAAGAGTAAAGGCCTGTCACGGTGTATTTTTTATTGGTAAAAATTAATATCATAAGCAATAGAGAGCTTTAAAATGATCTTCAACACATTCACAGTTTCCAGCGAGGTTTCATCTCACCTGCCTCTGCAAATGCTTCTCTACTTCAATACGTTCTTCTTTCCGTTCTGGTGGCTCTCCGAGATCGTCATGCTGGACTTAAAGGTGAGCCTTAGTCTTTCAAATATCTTTGTTTTTGTTTAAGTGCACACACACACACACACACACACACACACACACACACACACACACACACACACACACACACACATATATATATATATCAGATCTGATATATTATGATCAAATATCATTCGATAAATTAATTGCATTAGTTAAGCTTGATGGAGGTTACCCAAGCGGTTTCCTGAATATATTTTTTTCATTACATGATACAGTGGATGTTATAATGGCTAATATACTAGAAATTGAAATTAAGTAAACATTTTATGTAATTTTATAAATTTTAAACTTTGTTTACTTACATCTAGGCAAGAACTGAATAAATCCAGACGCTTTTATTTTGAGATTCCCGGATATGTTGCTGTTTATCTGTATATATATATATATATAAATTCACACATAGCTGTTTTTGCAATTTTTGCATTATCCTGCTAAACCATAAATTGAAAACATCACCTCCTTGGTGGAAGTAATAAGATTGGTATGGTTAATTTTTACTTTTTTTTTTTTTTAATTCAAGCACTATTCTGAGTTTGCTGGATGGATAATAAGCAGTTTTTGATTGGGGTAAAGTATGACATAAAGAATTATTCAACTGAGGTACTTTTTGAACGTGTAATCCACCGAGGCTGGAGGCCAATATCGAATAATTCTTCATATAAACAAAAGCCAAATTGTTATATTATTCATTTTAAACATTAGTTTGAAGTATTCAGACAAAATATAGAAATAGACTGTGAGATATGTAATAATGATTCTTGCTTACAAAATATAGAATTAATGTACATCATAATATAAGAACGTTTTTTCAAGCATTAGACCTTTTTTTCCCACCACACACGAATTTATATACTTTTTTGTAATAATCAGGATGACTTAAAAGCAGACAGCCATGTCCTCACTGGTATGATATGAAAGGAAAATCATAGATATTGTAAGAAAGATCTACTACTGAGCTCCGCAGCAGACAGCTCCGCCATGTCCAACGCGCTGCAGCCCTGAGCTGTCAGCTTCGATTACTTTTCTCAATATGTACACTGCTGTAGTCCTCTGTCTCTATCTCTATGCTTACAACAACATAAATAATCAGAAGAAATGAAGTTTATAGCTCGAGGCCAGAGTGCTTTGGTAGTCTGTTACAGGGCATAGCCTATCTTTCTTATATGATATCTATGAGGGGGAACTTTGGCGCATACCAATCATGCGAATTAAGCGCTGGTAATGATGCAGTATCAAGAATTATTTGATGGTTTTTCCACCAATCGGAAATGAGAAAATCTATTAATTGAATAATAATGGCTATTTAATGGGATAACAAACCAGATGACTGATTAGTTGACTAATAATAACATTACACGTTGACAATATGCAAACATATATGTGACATAATGTCAAGTCAGTTTATTGGGGCCACTGGCATTATTAAGAAATTGCCTTAAGCAAATTAATGTCAGCCTATTAGCTCATCGGCTCAAATTCCACAATTTCTGGCCACAATTTAATTAATAACATTGAATGATTATGGAATATTTCTTAATTTTTTTTTTTTTTGTGTGTTCTCAGTGCAGTGAGTGATATGGATATGAGTTAATGTACATGAACCACCACCTTTAGTTGTAAAACCTAAAATATTAAACAGAGCAAAACAAACGAGGTAATACTATGTTTGTACGAATCTGTGAATGGTGGGAAACTGTATAAAAAACGTATAAACATTTTTCACTGAATTATTCCCCTTAAAGAAATGTATGATAATCATTATGAGACTCCTAAATTAATGATCTTCTATCATTTTTTTTTTACCCAGTTCACCCTACTGCCCAGATACTACCAGTGGCTGATGGTTGGTGGAATAATAATAATTAGCATCCTTGAGATTCTGCGTATGTACCTGGGCTATGTTGGGAACCTGAAAGAGAAGGTGATATGAATATGATTAAGGTAAAATGTGTGTGTGTGTGTGTGTGTGTGTGTGTTCATATCTCTTCCCTCATTTCTTCTGTAAGGTTCCCGAGCTTGCAGCTTTCTGGCTGATCTCTTTGGCCTTCCAACTGCCCATCCTCCTCTTCTTTTTCACTGATGAAGGCCTGCTAATCCTTCCCCTGGAGCGAGTAGTGCACTCTCTGTATCTGGCGTTCCTCTTGGGCGAGGTGTTGTCCTCATTTGTTGCTCTGAGGGTCATGACACGGAAACTCGCCCTGCAGTTCCAGCTCAGGCAGCTCAGGCCTGTAGACCCAACCTCCATGTTCAGCTTCGCCTATGGAAATAAGAGTGTGTTACCAGTTATCCATACAGTCAGAGACGACCAGGCACAGACATGAGAGATTACAGTACAAGGAAGGCTGTGAAAGTTAAGTTAAGAGTCATCGTTCATTAGAAACTTTGTGCAGTTTCTGGACGGCACGGTGGCGTAGTGTTTTGCACGTCCGCCTCACAGCAAGAAGGCCTGGGTTTAATTCCCAGCTCGGGCGTTTCTGTGTGAAGTTTGCATGTTCTCCCTGTGCTAGCGTGGATTTCCTCCGGGTACTCCGGTTTCCTCCCACTGTCCAAAAACATGCACAGTAGGCTAATTGGCTGCTCCAAATCTCCCCTAGGTGTGAGTGTGTATGGTTGTGTGAGTGTTGCCCTGCGATGGCCTGGGGAGCTGTCCAGGGTGTACCCCGTCCTTGCCCAGAGTTGGCTGAGATGGGCACTAGTCTCCCCGCAACCCTAATTAGGATTAAGCGGCTTCTCCCCATGCTTGTGTAGGTTACCTTGGGTACTCCGGTTTCCTTATACATGGCCAAAAAACATGCATGGTAGGCTAATCGGCTGTTCTAAATTGTCCCTAAGTGTGAGTGTGAATGGTTGTGTGTCTTTTGGCTCTGCAATGGCCTGACGAACTGTACAGGGTGAGCCCCTCCTTCGCCCAGAGTGCGCTGAGATGAGCTCCAGCCTCCCTGCGACCCTCTATTAGGATTAGGTGGCTTAGAAAATGAATGGATGGATGAATGAATGAATATTAAAGAGAAAGAAAAAGAAAAGTTACTGGTTTTAACACTAGGTGTCACTGTCATGCAACTAGACCAGTTTTCCTCTTTTGCTTTTCCACTTTTCAGAAAAGACACTGATAGCAATATTTACCATAAAATAAATATATAATAGGTGGCACTTTGGTGTAGTCATGTACCACGCTTGCCTCACAGCATGAAGGTGCTGGGTTCAAGTCCCGCGCTTGGAGGGAGCGTTTCTGTTTGGAGTTTGCATGTTCTCCTTGTGCTTGCATGGGTCTCCTCCAGATGCTCCGGTTGTTTCTCAGTTTAAAGACATGCACATTAGTTCCAAATTGCCTCTAGGCGTGTGTGTGTGTGTGAGTGTGGATGGTTCTGAGTGTGTTTGCCTGCAATGGACTGGCGAGCTGTTCAGAATGTACCCCACCTCTTAAACAGAAATAGCTAAGATAGGCTCTAGCCTCCCCGCAACCCTAGTATGACTAAGTGGTTTGGTAAATGGGGGGCAGTGGTGGCTTAGTGGTTAAGGCGGTTGGTTACTGATCCGAAGGTCAGTGGTTCAATCCCCACTATCACCATTGTTGAGCAAGGCCTCAGTTGCATAAAAATTATAATTGTAAGTCGTTTGGGATAAGAGTGTCTCCAAAATGCTGTGAGTGTGAGTGTGACTGGTGGTGTGTGTGTTGGCAGTGGTCTGGTGAACCATTCAGAGTGTACCCTGCCTTCGCTCAATGTCGGCTGAAGTAGGTGCTCCATCCTTCCCAGGATGCTAATAAGTTAAAGGTAAGTCTGATGGGATTTTTTTTTTTTTTTTTTTTTTTAGAGATACTTTTGTGGCTCATCATTTCCCCAGCTTTCCCCAGTTTCCGTAGCGTGAAGCGACTAGCAGTTCACCTCCTGCTGTATGGGAAGCTACTTGATCGCAGGTTACCGTCCCAGTATTTTATTACTGGTACCCATTTATACTGCTGGGTGGACAGAGGCACACTTGCCCAGGGGTCTTAGAACGGTGTGGGTCTAACGGGGATTCGAACCCATGACCCATGAAAATCCGTTATGAAATTTTGATGGTAGAATTTCCTACATTAATTTGCTCACGTAAACTGAATCACGTGACCTTTACATGATATATATATATATATATATATATATATATATATATATATATATATATAATTTTTATTGTTTATTGTTTATTATTTTTATTACTTTTTATTACTATTATGAGCACAAAAAAACCTGTGGCCTGTGTCTCTTTATTGATTTCTGCATGTGTAGGGGAAAAGGTTTGGCACCCCACTCCCTTGCTGTGTAGTGCACATCATGAACACATGGTGGAGCAATAAAACAATTAGATTTTAGCAAACACTGTTGCCAATAAGTATTCATGGGATGACTCATCACGCTAGTTTTATGCAGTGCACACACACACACACACACACACACACACACACACACACACACTGCAGAAGGGAATACCACCAGTGTCTTGTGTATCAGAGTAAAACCTTTAGCAGTATGCAAGAATTTATTCTTTTTTTTTTTCTTAGCAACTTTATTTATAATTCAGGTCTATTCTTTAAAAAGAGAAAATTCAAAATCCTTCTGGATGTGTAAAAATAATTTCTCTGTTTTTAGTGTTTGCACTGTTAATGAAATTGAATTGCTGTTGTCTTTTAAAATAACTGGTGATGCCACAACACTAACTTCTTAAGTGTGAATGTTAAGAAGGTGTTGAATAATTTATATATAT
>JAOUQZ010084055.1:0-17027 GCA_028564935.1 Neosilurus hyrtlii
CATGACCTTGAGTGACGACTCTGTGCAGCTAGCAGACGCTCGGATTAGCCTGTTTGTCTGCTCTCTGGCCTTGGCTCGGGATAGTCACTGACTGACTAGTCCTGTTCTTAGACTATGTGCTATGCTACAAAAAATGAGAGCGGCACCTTCCCGAGTGGGGTGGATACCTTCCCGCCCTATCAGGCCAGGTTTACCCTCAAAAGTACTCCAATTATCTATAAAGCCCACTTCATTTTCGAAACACCACTTGGACATCCAGCAGTTCAGCGACCATGGCCTGCTGTAAGCTACATCACCACGCCGTATTGGGATGGGCCAATGTGCCTATTACACAACCACCACCAACCAGGGAGGGGCGCGTGCATGCACATTCCCCCTCTGTGACAATTATTAAAGTAATTATGCCACCCGCCTCTTTTCAAACTGCTGCCGATGTGTATTTGGGGTGGCCTAATGGACTAATGCCTCCTCGTACAAATGAGCTCACAGATGCCCATGATTGGCTGGTGATCGCTGTGAGTGACAGGGAAGTCAGCGTATGCCATCCCGCCCTCCAGTGAGAACTCGGACATTTAGCTCCCATGGACTCCAGGTGACGGATGGTTGTCCCATCAACCTGGATTCAAACTTGCGATCACCAGTTTGATAATCACACACCTTGTTGATGCGCCACTCGATGGAGCCACACATAAATGTTTATAATCATTTTATAGTTACATTTAATGCTGTAAAAAATCCTTGAAACAAGTTAGTCCTAATTCAGACTTACTGTACAGTATCCATCCATCAATCTGTTAGCTGTGACATTTAGCCATTAGGGTTCCGGAGAAAGCTGGAGCCAATCACACCAGTCTATCACACGGCTAATGCAGACATGAACAACCATTCACACTCACATTTACTCCTATGGGCAATTTATAATAGTTAGTTGACTTAATGTGAATATCTTTAGACTGTAGGAGGAAACCAGTGTACCCTGAGGAAGCCCATGTAAATATGTAAGAACAATTATGTAAATATGTAAGAACAATTTTATATGAAATGTCCACCAAATAAGTATTGATAAAACCAGTGATTTGCAACTGCACTTCCTTTATAGAACATTTAACCCAAATTTACACCAGAAGCTGAAATGATAATTTGTCACCAGACATTAAATAATTTGATGAAAATTATTATTAATAATAAATTATGTTGAACTGGTGGCAACACACTGGTTAACTGTAGATATATTTATAGATGTGCTGGTCTTCTGTAATTTGTTTTTCATTCATCCTTCTACAGTGGAAAAAGACACAGAAATGCAGCAACTGTGCGGTTGCTAGAGCAACGCTTTCCAGGACTTTCTATCATTCTCATTTCTACGGTGGCCATTTTATTATGGATGCATAGCTCTGTATGTTTACTAGTTTTTATATCAGGTAGCCTTTAAGTACGGTATATGGAATTACCAAGTAGCCCATACAGAGGTTTTTGTTTTAATTAATGTAATAATATTATAATGATATATGTTATATAGTTATCTTGCTCCAAGTAAAAAAAATTGAATACCATTATTAGTGATATTGCACGTTACTGGCACATTATATTTAAAGTCACAATAAAAATTCGTATGAAGTCAGTTGTGGCCCTGCAGTGGTCTCTTTCTACTGATGGACAGTATTGATGTGCCAAAAATTAAACACAGTGTTATCTCTTGGAAATAAAATGGAATTGTCCTCAGTGTCTTTCTGAAACCATTTGCTTCCTCCTTTAGGCGAGTGTTAATGACCCCTGCATCACCATCTTTGTTAGTCCTCTTAAAATCATATACCATCTCATTTATTCATTCATTTTCTAAGCTGCTTAATCCTAATTAGGGTCATGGGGATGCTGGCGCACATCTCAGCCAACTCTGGGCGAAGGTGGGGTACACCCTAAACAGCTCGCCAGACCATCGCAAGGACAACACACATACAACCATTCACACTCACACAAGGGGCGATTTGGAACAGCCAATTACTTAAATTGCTACTTTTCACATTACAATGTCGCCTCCCTGTGTGAGGAGTTCGTGCTGGCTGTGTGAGTGTTGGCCCTGCGATGGCCTGGCGAGCTGTCCAGGGTGTACCCCGCCCTCGCCAAGAGTCAGCAGAGATGGGGGCTAGCCTCCCTGCCTCCTAATTGTGATATATGGCTTAAAAAAATTAAAGAATGAATAAATGAGGTTATAGCACTATTGGCTTCAAATCACTTAATATGCGGACACTCACACACTCTCTCACTTATCTGCCGAACTGCTTAATCCTACTGGGGTGACGGGGAGGCTGGAGTCTATATCAGCTGACCATGGGTGAAGGTGTGGCACATCTTGAACAGCTCACCAGACTACTGCAGAGCCAACACACACACAACCATTCACACTGACATTCACACCTAGGGGCAATTTGAAAGAGCCAACTAGCCTAATGTGCATTTCTTTGGTCTGTTGGAGGAAACCAGAGTACCTGATGGGAACCCACGCAACCACACAGGACCTTCTTACTGTGAGGCGGACATGCTAACCACTACACCAGCGTGCCACTCATGCATACTGTGTGTATTTGTTAAAATCTGTAACACAGACTATAATCACTCTTTTGAGAAGGTAACAATCATTATTTTAACTCATACAAGAAGTTCTCATAGAGAAGTGGAGTGCTGTGAGGGGCAGTCAATCGGTTTATTTCTCCAGGGCCGTTTATTCTGAGGGCTACCAAGCCCAACCAAAGTGGCTCTCTCAACCTTCCTATAATCGTGTCACTCATGCGCTAGCACATAAATCGATTCACCCATAGCATTCTGGGATGGCTACTGAGCCCAACCAAAGTAGCTCTCTCAACAGCTCAACTTTCGCATAATTGTGCTGCGCATGCGCAACCACATAAATCGAGTCGCCCATGGAATTGTGGGAGGGCTACTGGGCCCAACCAAATATTGGTTTAGCATCCAGGCAGGAAAGCACAATTAGTGTTGCTGTACCTCTTGCTGCGCTCGCTTCACAGCAATAACTAATGATACCTGGCTAGCTATTACTACTCTCTGTTGACTGCTGCTTGTTCTGTGATGCACTTTCAGTTGAAAATATTGTATGAATGTTAAAAATTCATTATAATAGAAAAGAAGCAGTAGTCACTCAGGCATGTTTTATGGGATTAGGCCCATGTTAGCCAGAGCCGATGTTCCCCAGTCCCGATGTTCCCCAGACCCGATGTTCCCCAGTCTTTATGTTTCCCAGTCTCTATGTTCCCCACTCCCTATGTTCCCCAGTCTCTAGGTTCCCCAGTCTCTATGTTCCCCAGTCCCTATGTTCACCACTCCCCATGTTCCCAATTCCCTATTTTCCCCAGACCCTATGTTCCCCACTCCCTATGTTCCCCAGGCCTTATGTTCCCCAGACCCGATGTTCCCCAGTCTCTAGGTTCCCCAGTCTCTATGTTCACCACTCCCCATGTTCCCCACTCCCTATGTTCCCCAGACATGATGTTTCCCAGTCCCTCTGTTCCCCAGACCTGATGTTCCCCAGACCTGATGTTCCCCAGTCCCGATGTTCCCTAGACCCTATGTTCCACACTCACTATGTTCCCCAGTCCCTATGTACCCCAGGCCCTATGTTCCCTGGTCCTAATTAAATTAATAGAACTTCAAAGGTACAATTTATGAAATATTTGTGATTTCACATTTTCAATGTTAGTAGGGTTAAGGTTGGGGTTTGGGAACATAGGGACCCACGTTTTATGAGCTTCACATCCTCTGAGAAAGCAAACAGAACACGTTCTTTTTTCCACGTTTGTTTCCACTTTGCGTGTCGAATCCGCATATTAGCATTTACAACGAACGGCGAAGCCGACAAAAATCAAAACAGGCAGTTGCCCTTGTCGCGTCCCAGGGTGAACGTGGAGCCTGAACCGCTGCTGTAATCATAAACACTGCCCTGTGCTTATAATTCAGGATTTTAAATCACCTGGAAGGCTTAATGTTCAATTCTAGAGCATACATCTATCGAAGAAAAGTAATGATTCATTATTCCCTGAAGAAAACGAGCTCCATTTTGAGTCTGGCTTCTCTCAGGATGTAGCTTCAGGGAGGGTTTGGTTGTTTGTTTGTTTGTTTGTCTGTTTTGTTATTTTAATAGGGTTTAAATCTTTATTTTAGGATTTCTGTAAAGCCGCTTTGTGAATATGTATACTGCACGAAATAAAAAAATAAAGATATAAAATGAATAATATTAAACTGACAGGAAACTGAATAAACGTCGCTGTTGTTGTAAATGTATAAATGCACCAAACACAGTAGGATGGTTAGCTTCTTAACGCTAATTAAAAAAGGGGGCGGGGCTCGGCGGTTTGTGAAATCTCGCGAGATTTGGGAAGCGAAGCGACGGTTGGGTTCTCGGCGTGAGGAGCTGCGGCGCGAGGCGGAGCTGGAACTTTGTATGAACTTCTGAGGTGAAGTTGGAGAGGGAGTGAGAGCGCGAGCGAGGGAGGGAGAAAAGAGAAGAGGAGAGAGAGGAGAGGAGAGGAGAGGAAGGCACAGACTGAAGAGAGAGGAGCTGCGGTGCGGCTGATGGACTAGAACGTACTTCATTTACCAGTTGTTTTCTGAAACCACACACACACAGCGCGAGAGCTCGGAGACCCTCGCGCTCCCTTCAGCGTTTGGTCGACATTTTTGGTCTCTATTTCGATTTTTTTAAAATCCGGTTTAATTTACTCGCTGGTGTTGGGAGTTTTCGGTCTGTTGGAAGACACACCGACGAGGCTGGAGAAAGAGAGAGAGAGAGAGAGGAGGGAAGCTACACAGAGGGAAGGTGAGTACAATTCATAAACACGGCTTTGGTTTAAGCGTCGCGTGCGCTGTTCCCCCTTCCTCCTTTTTTTTAATGGACCATCCGCGCGCGCTCGAGTCTCGAGACGAGATTAAGACGATCGTTAGCGTTATAACCGGCGTGTTCTAGTCATGTTCCGGATAAAATGTGGATGTGTCGACGCAGGTTTGGACGGATGAGTGAATGATGATAATTAGATGTCGATTAACGTGTGCTGTGGTGGTATTTCTGAGGAAAGATGAGAGCGCGCGCGCTGAAGACGCGCTCACTGAGCCCTCGGTCTCGCGCACAGCAGCAGCAGCAGCAGCAGCAGCACAGGTTTATGGAGCTTCAGCTGGTCGTGTTTCATTTATATTCATTCAACAACAACAAAAACTACAGTCTTCTGATGTCCGGGTAACAAACAACACAACTGTTTACATCTCTACACTCATTTATACTGTTTATAGTGTAACGTTGCTGTTCAAAACGAAACGGCAGAGCTAATAATGATGGATAACTGTGTTGCGCATGCGCAGCTGATTCAGGCTTTTGTCTTATTCAACCCCCCCACACACACAAAAAGGGGGTAAAGATTGTTGTGCATCTTGCTGTGTTGTGAATTTTAAGAATTAAAATTTGTGCAATCCAGTGCTCAAGGACTTTGTGTGTGTGTGTTTTTTTGTGGGATTTCCTCAGGGTTTGCTGGTTTCCTCCATGCAGGGGTTAAGATGTTTGAATGGCACCTAGGGTTGCTGCCGAACGTAACCACGGGACGCTTATCAAATCAGTGTCAGGATTATATAATTGTGGGTAGGGGTGAATCCTTCCTGACACGCGTCGTCATAGAAGCAAAGGAGGTTTCCGGGTTCGAGTCCCATGGTCAGGGAGGGCGTTTCTGTGCATGGGTTACCCCCGAGAGTCCAAAGACACGCCCTTTAAGCTAATTGGCTGTTCCTAATCGTGTTGGCCCTGCGATGGTCTGGTGGGATGTTTTAAGGTGTACCGCGCCTTCGCCCAGTGTCAGCTGAGTTAAGCTCCAGCCTCTCTGTGGTGATAGTAGGATAAGGTAGTTCGATAGATGAGTGAATGAACATGATTGGATGTGGTCAGTGGACACATCTTTTCTTTTTTTTTTTTTTTTTTTGTTTTCTTCCTTAACTGTGAATATTTAAAGCAGTGATGTAATTTTTCTAATCAGGAATTCAGTTTCACGTAATTGTAAACAGGAAACACAAGAACACCTCACTTTTGCTCATAGTCAGGAAAGGTGTGCGTCCTCAACTTTGAGTCCAGGAAGCGATGTCATGCCAACATGTGTGTTCGCCCTGAAACTAAAATCCTGTATAGCGTTTTCTTGCGTCAGTAATTTAAATAAATCTCTAGCAGCATTTTATTGAGACAGAGTTTTAGAAAATAAACCCAACATAAACTCATGAATAGTCGGCTGGCGTACATCATAATGGCATCCATGTCGTTCATCGCGCCGTATCAAATCCACACCGTGCTCTAAACTATGTAATTGTGAGCTCTGGCGTCCAGGCCGACCTGGAAGGCAGCGTGTTTTTTTTTAAAGCAGGTGGTGGTTTTTATCTTGGTGCGTCTCTGAGTGTTGGTTTGTTCTGATCTCTCTCGCTCTCTGGCTGAGTTCGGCGTGTGGGCGGATGTACGCTTTAAAGAAGAGCTCGTTCCTGACTCACACGCTGCCTTCTGCTGCTGACGCTTCATGCTTTACCGATAAAATACTGAAGATTTTATATGTGTGATCATCACTGTGTATATTCGTTTATATATTCACATGCACGTACACTCTTTATATTAAAATTTTTTTTGAAATCTTCAGCTTTCTAACTAATTTCACCATCTGAAGTGCAGAAATATGAGTGTAGGTGCTGATTACATGAACTGTTCGTCTCTTGATTCAGTGTTGGCGTTAATATAATATTGTCGTTCTTGATCATTTATCACCTTTAACAACAAACACTTATTTCCTTCTCATGCATCCGACTAGGTGCGATCTGTGTACTGTTCTACAATTAATGATGATCATTAAAGGAGTGATGTCATGATTTTAACCCAAATTTAGTTCCAGAAAATGATCTAAATACATCATGCATGTCCAAAATACTTGTCTATATTTGTTGAAGACTTGCAGCTTTGGACATCCGTACAGTGTTATTAGTGCATATTGTAAATCGTTTTAGTGATACAAAGCTTACTTTAACACAAATTACCATATAACGCTCTATACTAAACAGTTTTATCCCGTGGATAAAACGTACTATTATACTAGCGGGGGCTGAACCAATGCAGAACAGCCATTTTTTTACCAGAAGTGAGGTGAACTTGTTGGGCTGGGTCATCCAGCGCAAGTAAACAAGCAGCAAGCAACATTTTAGGTGATAAAACTCTGCACTCTGAAGGCTCATACCTTTTACAGCTTCCTTTTGGTGAGGCGCTGCTTCCGTTCGCCGTCATACTTTGACTTTTTATGAAGGAATTCCGTAGGGGCAGCGTCTGGTTTTAGACGTAAAAGCTCGGGCTTCGTGCCAAGTAGTTTTGCCTGGAGGTCACCCTGATAGCAGGTTGGGTTGAAGCGGTCTTTGCAGACTATTGAATTGCGTCCGAAAGGAAACGTTTTTAGAGTGCAGCCCCGTGCCGATGTCATGTTATGTTTTGTGCAGCTGTACACTTTGTGCCCTGCCATTTTCCATGTTTTTCTTTTTCAAGGACTGATGTTGCCTGACGGCGATGTGATGTCACATGTGATTGTTTTAAAGAGCTAGTAATTCAAATTCACCACATGTACACTTTAAATAGCTTTTTCACTTTACAATTCAAAATCAGTCGAGAGTTCTCAGGATAGTATGGGTTGGATGTGCATGGATTACACTTTTTATTTTTATTTGTTTTTTTTTGGCGTGTTGGGCCCCATGGACAAGGAAATCATCCACAGTAGTTTATCCACCTGAAAGGTTAAACGTCTTCCTCCAGAAGCCAAGTAGTGGCGATGTGACGGTGATGGGACTTGAACTCATGACCTGAGTTACCATTTCCCCTTTCTTGAAGATCATTCCAAAAAATACATGACTGCAACGATCTTCTAGATGTTTATTTAAGTGCGAGGCAGCTTTGAGATGTTGGGAGGTCTCATGCTTGAGATCGCAGGTTCTGGAAGAGTGTGACGTGACGGTTTGTCGACGAATTGCTAACGTGAAGATACATTTCATAGAGCTGGTGCTCTCTTCTACATGCATTTTCTAATAAGTGTTATGTAAGTACTCCAAGGATGCAGATACAGTGTCACATTTTTGTCTGTATTAAGCTTCTGATTGAGAAGGAGAGCGTGGGAGGAGGCGCACATGTTCTGCAACATGAGAGGGAAGGAGAGAGAGAGATTGAGAGAACCTGGGTGGATGATTGGCAGCACGTGGATTTTCAAAAGCATTTCAGAATCTGAGTAACTGCATGCCGTAACACTGATGGATTAAGCGGAAGCATCACATAACGAGTGTTTAAATCAAACGTCACTTGTGGCATTTCGAAAAACTCTGCTGGGCTCAGAGAAAACGCACACCATAGATCCTGATGACAGAGTGGACCGAGGAAGCTGAACAGGTCTATAGAATTTTACTCCAAATCAGGAGGGGATTCAGTGCCAAGCCCTTTCTTCTGATGACAGAAAAGAAAAAAAGACAGTAACGGTCCTTTTCCAGTTTTATACCATTGATAAAAATTTTTGATTGGTTGGCTGGGAAGGTGTGTGATAGGACAAAAAAAAAAAATCCCATCACGATCCACTTCTGTCATAAACATCACGCATCATGAATGGTTTCTCTCTGAAACTTCCAGCTAAACAAAACAGATGACGATGTGCTAAGAAATAATCCTGTTACCGTTTTCATTCGTCCGTCAATTTGTCCATCTGCCTGACTCTCACCTGTCTGTCTCCCCTCCATCCACCTGTCTGTCTCCCTTCTGCCTGCTCTGGCTGTCCACCATCTGTCTGTCTGCCTGTCTGTCCCCGTCTGTCTGCCTGTCTGTCCCCGTCCGTCTGTTCGTGTCCGTCTGCCTGTCTGTCTACCTGCTTGTCTGTCTCTGTCCCCTGTTAATCTGTCTGCTTCTCTGTCGCCTGTCTGTCTGCCTATTTGCCCTCCAGTCCTTCCGTCTGTCTGTCTGTCTCCTGTCCTGCCTGTTTGTTTCTTGTCCATCTGTTTGTCCTTGTCCGTTTGTCGTCTGTCCTTGTCCGTTTGTCTCCTGTCCTTCCGTCTGTCTCCTGTGCTGCCTGCTTGTCTCCAACCTGTTTGTCCACCAGTTTGGCTCCTGTCTGGTGGTCCGCCCAGCTGTCGCCTGTCTGTCCGTCTGCTTATCTGGCTCCTGTCTGTCTGTCTGTCTGTCTTCCTCCATTCATCCCTGAAAATTTTCTTTACAAGACCACATCTAATCTTTTTTATTCGTTCAAAGATTGGATCCAGTGTATTTTTTTTGTGTGATGTATCTGTCAGTTTCCCCTCTGTTTTCTAGTTGTAGTGTAGTGTTGTACTATATTTACTCTGTAACGTGCAGCTCTGCTGTGTATCAGCTTCCTAGAGTCACCGAGCTCCTGAACGAGGACACACTCTGTCCTTGCTAACCGTCCTCGCTTATATCCACTCAGAGGAGGGAAGAACACCCGTCTCACTAAACCTGAGTGCAAGTTTGAACTCGGACACTGTGAAAAGAAGGAAAAAAAGGTTTTTGTCGTTTAGCTTGCGAAATTACACGGATGGCATGACATTCAAGTCAACCCCAACGATCAGACAAATCAGACAGCGACGTACGATGTCGTCTGTCGCCGCATGGTTTTATCAGGTGCAGGATTTGAAGGGAGAAAAACAGGTACGCTGGGATCAGAGCCAGCAACATTAGAAATCGACTCAGGAAACAAAGAAGCAGGAAACTGGGACAGAATGAGGTAACGTGGCTGAGAAATGAGGTTGGCCAAAAAATCAGACTTTATGAAGACACAGAAGACGAGAACACACGGAATCAGGATCTCTGGGTTAAAGGCAGGCGATATGGATAAGAGATCACATCATGATACATCTTCACCATGCAGATCATATGTGACCCCTCACAGCAAAGGGGGAATTAAGACAGAAATTATTAAATGCTTTGACCACAAACTCAAAATTAAGTACAATTTCAGACTTAGTATCTAATTTGCTATGAGGGGTCACATATGAACCTCCTCAAATTATTAATTCATTCATTTTCTGAAGCGCTTAATCCTAACTAGGGTCGCGGGGAGGCTGGTGCCCATCTCAGCCGACTCTCGGCTAGGGCGAAGTACACCCTGGACAGCTCGCCAGGCCATTGCAGGAACCCACACAAGTTATGTTTATAGTGCACCGACCAAGGTCACGATGGGTTCCCATATTTTAATGACTTAAAAAGTACAATAATATCACAATGTTTGAATTTTAACATAGAAAACAAACTTAATTCACTACTTTTAGAATTTCCTAATTTCAAGTTTCCCTTTTGTTTTGGTCAGAAAGAGGAATCCTCAGTATTTCAGTAATAAAAGCAGATCTTTTTTTATGGATTATTTGTAAAAGGTGAATCATCATTCTGCAACGTGGAATAGAACTGTCAATCTTGCGACTTAGTAATGACATTAGTTGCTTGTTTTAGTTAATTTTATAAGGAATTCATTCTTTAATCCCTTAAACCCGTTCATGTTTTTACAAGTTCGTCCTGTCGAACAGTGATGTACAGGACGAGGATTTACTGATGAACAGGGGCGTTTCAGAGACTCTCTTCGAACCTCCTGACGTGATGCTGGCGCTGATGTAATGAATGAGTGTGCATATCGAAGCCCGGAATGTTTTTCCTTTTCGAAGAGCAGGAATGGTGAGCAGCTTTGTGAAAAGAGAAAGAGGGGGCGTTAACATGGCTCCCGAAGACTGGAATTAGTAACGAATTCACCCGTCTACCCACCCGGATTCCATAATTACAGCCCTGTCTCCTGCACCGCTGTAGGCACCATCTTCTGCACGCTGCTGCCTCGGATACACACACCCATTAGTCTCAGCGTCCATCATTCCAACATCCACGAGGACGAGAGGACGCTCATGCCACAGAGTTCACTCTCTACAAGCCGGATTTTTTTTTCAATACATAATGACGTAAATACGTACGGAACAGCGTCGTATATGCGTCACGAACACAGCCATGCGTGGAATTTTGTCTAAAGGTTTATGTGTAGCAGTTCAGACGAAATCTTAGCGTCCTGAATCCTCCTGGGTTCTTGTTTTCAACCGCAGCACGTACTCTCGTTTTCTGTTGTTTTCCCGAGAACTGATTTTTCTGTTATAAAAAAAAGCCTCAATAGTATTTGTCCAGTAACACCGCTTTCCCCTTGTTCAGTGCAGCAAGAGACAAAAGGCATCCACCCCGTATTCAAGTCTTTTAACTTCCTTCCTCTACCATTGGCGGAGAAGTCGCTGTCATTTCATGGTCTAATCCGAGCGCTAATCAACCGCAGCTCGTTTCTGAAGCCGGACTTCTGCGAGCGCTCATTATTTTAGTTTGTGTATATTTCAGAGGATGGATATTGACCCACAGATAACACTTTGAACCCCCGCAGAGTTATATTAATGAACCCATGTTTCTAACACTATTATAAAAGATTTATAGATGAAATGAATCATTAAGTACCGAGTAAAACACTCAACGTCATGGTGTTGGTGGAAAATTATCAACAGTGCACCGGTGCGGTGAAGCCGAGTTACTGTGTTATCGTAGCCTTTATCTGTTTGTTGGTACTTTTGGTCCACAAAGTGTGGTGGCTAGCATGGGGTTCCCAACAAAAACAGCTGAGGATAGATATTATGAATGTTCTGCGACCCCAAGTCTGGTAATAGGAGTGGTGAAGGCTAAAAATAGTTTGTCGGTCAAAGCTTGAGATTAAAGGAAGAGTCTTTGTACTGATTTCCTTTCCAGGGTGGCATGTTTGAGCCCCATGTGAAGTCTGAGGCAGTGGTGGCTCAGTGGTTAAGGCTATGGGTTACCAAGGGTTGGCGGTTTAAACTCGGTGCCACATTGCTGCTTCTTTTGGGCCCTTCACGAAGGCCCTTAACCCTACCATATACGAAATGTAAGTCGCTCTGGATAAGGGCGTCTGCCAAATTCCATAAATGTAAATAACTGTGCTTTTATACTCGTTCACACACTCACTGTGGTTCTTATGTACGTCCGTGCGATTCAAACGCAAGATGGTGCATCGGACCCAGAACATCCCTGCTCCCGGATTCATGCGTGATGTTAGACACAGACGAGTCCTGTTTCTCTTTGAACTCTTTACAAGGTCGTCATGATCGTTGTCATGATTGTCCCACATTTCCTTTAAAAACCTTTGACCTCGCATTTAAAAAGTGTTTACTAGTCTTGAAAATTCAGAAGGATGGTATGCAAGACTGAATCGCATTCGGACGTGGGCATTATGTTTGCAGCATTCTGGGAATTTTCAGTGTTGGGAATTAACGGGACTATATGGGAATTTGCAAAGCTGCAGGCGCTCGTCTGTAACATTTTAGATTTAAGCCATTTGGCTGACATGCTTATTTAGAGTGACTTACATTTTTCTCTCCTGCATACAGCCGAGCAGTTGAGGGTTAAGGTCCTCTCTTAAGGGTCAAACAGTGGCAGCTTGGAGGTTATGGGACTTGAACACCCAGCCTTCTGACCTGTAACCCAGAGATTTAGACACTGAGCCACCACTGCTCTAACAGGAAACTTTAATAAGTTGAAAAGAAAAAACCTTTTTACAGTGTAGTCGTGGCTAAAATATCCAAAATTAATATAACTCCATTTAAATTTCTTCCCTGCATGGTGCATTAATTAAAAAAAAACTAAATTAGGAATGATATTTTTAAAGATAGATAGTAGAAAGTTTGCATGCGTGTCTGCTTATAATGAAAAATTGTTTTAGTTTATGTAAATTACATGAAATTATCATTTAATTCCTATGAAAATTCCCATTTCCAGCTTTCAATATTTACCAAATGTCCCATCTTAAGTTCCTATTGGAAAGTTTCAGCAAATTTATTGGAAAATTTCCTTTGGCACTTCGAGTTGGTATAAATAAGAGTAGTCTGTCTTCTTTTTAAATAACGTTTGAAGACCCTCACAACAAAATTAGACTTACTGACTTGATTCCAATGAGACACTGAGTTTTTGTTTATTGATGTTTTGTTGAAGAAGAAAGAAAAAATTTAGGAAAGAGGGTGTTAAAATATTTATAGTGTAAACATATTCAATTATATAAACCCATCGGCCGCCCAGCAGCTCTTGAAAGATAGCCCGGACAAAATTTACAAGGTCAAAGTCATTGTGGGTTAAAGGTCAAACAGAGAAACAGAACATTAGAGAGAACAGAAATATGGGCACAGATGCAGGTCATGACAATACCCTGACGGTCTGATGGTGGAATAAATTAACAAAATTATTCAAAAGTTATCAAAAATTTACTTCACTCTTTTTAATAGACTTTGGACGGGTTTTATTTATTTATTTATTTTTATTTTTTGCATTAATTAAAAAAACAAAACTATGGTGTGTTTTTATTATAGCAGTTCAGTCCTGAAGTCCTTAAAGCAAAATTTATTTATTTGCTAAAAGTACAAAAAGGACGTTGCTGTAATAATAGTCAGAAGCCATCCATTATTAGCAGCGGCGTCTTGCTGTTCCCCGCGAGGAGTTTATGTCGGGTTTATTCAGCTTGACACGCTGTCTAGAAGAGATGCGCTTTAATGAGGCTCTCTGCCCACTCACCTGATGATGAAATCACGGAGGATGCACCCGAATTACAGAGCAGCATTTTCGACCTAAAACGGGGCACTGAGTCATGTACAGATTCTGAAATACTGATGAGTTAGTGCCTCCATTTTTACTGATTAAACTCTAACCCAGAACCCATTTATTTGCAGTGGGAATTTAAAAAGCAGTGTTTAAAGGGTGATTAAGAAGATGTGAGTCATGTCTGAACTCTCAGTGCACAGCCATATTCCCAGCATGCTTCACTGCACTCTTACGGCTAACCATGAACCGTCATTGACATGGCAGCGCAATAAAACTCTCCTATAAATACAGCAATAACGCAGTGTTCTTTCACCACCATTAAAAGCTTAACAGCACTCTGGTCTTTTATAGGTGAGATGTTAATGTAGGTGAGGGGGTTCTTTCCGCAAGATTTCACTGCACTTCCATGCAAGCTCAGCGCAGTCGCATCCTGCCGTGTATATATACGTAATATTTACCATCACTTTTTAATGTAACGCTTACCGTAACATCATAATGTTTACCGTAGCATTTACCATAAATCATACAGCAACATTTATTGTAACATTGACTGAATTGTTAACTGTAATTGTTATGATTTGTTTCACACTGTAAAACCATAATGGTTAACAGTGTTTAACTGCTAATTTTACACTTCAGAACCAATTTTTCTAAGAATCACCCAGTAAAGCATTGGGGATGATGCCTTAAGATTCCAACAAAATTATTTGTAGGGGTAGAGATATTGTAACAACTGACAGAAATCTCTTTTTTTTTTTTCAATCTCTGAAACCCTTCAGAAAAAAATGTGCGGGCCCTCTTAAGGGGAGGTGTCCCGGGGGCCAAATTCCAAAAAAACAAAAAAAATTGTTTTTTAACTTTATCTCTTTGCGCCCTCATTCTTCCTCCGTGATTTCATGGTATATGTCCCCAAATTCAATGTCCAGGAAGTTCTGTTACATCTCCAAGGTCTCAGTGTCCAACAGTATAATGGTCTTAAATTATCACTATATTACTACCAAACAAATTAGTGGCCACCAACTCAAATCCCTTCATTAGACAAGATAATTTTTCAAATGCTGATCAAGTTATGATTGATTTTTTTTTTTTTTTGTGCAGTCCAATTTCAGATGGAACAGAGACTTTAAGGCAAACCCTTAACCACAGTAATAAATTAAGCCACCAGTTTATGTATCTGCATAATTTTTTTTTTTTTTTTTTTTCAAAAACCTGACTGTAAACTGTGAAAAGTTCACAAACACTTCAGCAATCCACCTTCCTAGTAGAGATGTAACTGGAATTATTCTCTTATCTATAAGCCGTGGGAATAGACTGTGTTCTTTATTTTCAATAAATCGATTCACTTTTAGGCAAAGATGCTTTTGAAAGCAACACCAGTGTCTTAAACAATCCAAAAAATTACTTTATTATACTTACTACTTGTCCTTTATTACATAAACTAAATTTTAGGATGTAACTGTGCACACAAACGTGAATAAATATCGTTGTAGGGATGATCACGCGACACTGGAATCTCCGGAAATCTTAAAGTACAACCCAGACCGAAGATGGAATCAACTGTGCTGGTCTGTTTGGAAGTTTTTTTTTACAAATATTTGAGAGAAAAAAATACTGACCGATGTCCTGAGTTATCAGACTGTAAAAAAAACCCTTATGGTTCAAACAATTTTAAAACGCCACTTTAACAGAAGGAGAGGACAGTGCACGCGAGCGAGTTATTCACTTGTACAGAATGTGTATATTTAGAGACGTAACAGGAGTTGACATGAAAATTTACTTCCCCAAAGTCGAAATAAAATTGTGAATAATAATGCTGACAAAGCATAGAAATCCTGATGAGGGTACATGATGGTTTTTATAAAAATGTGCTGTGCTTGGAATTATTTTTGTATCACTGGAAAATGCTTGTTTATTAAGAAAAATTCTTATATAAAAAAAAAATGTTTTAATATAACCACTAAAAAACTGTCTGTGAAATGTACACGATTTTAGTAATAATATTTAATTTTAATTCAAAAATTTAAATAAAAAATAAAATATTCATGTACCAATTATTTTGTTTCATTAATCATTAACCGTTTACGAGCCAGATTTCCAAGTGAAAGCCTTCTTGATATTACTGTCATAGCAAGTAGAGATAAAGAGGCATTAACCATAAATGTTATGGTAAAATTCCCGAAATAGTAAACTGCAACTTTAACCATAAAATATGATTCTTATAGTAATATTTACCAAGAAGGTAAGCTGCAATATTAGCCATAATTGTAATGGTACCATTTACCGTGAAGTTAACTGAAATATCAACCATAATTATTATATTTACCACAATAGTAAACTGCAGTGTTTAACCCAAAGGTTGCCCGTGATCCAAAACCTTTACCACAATTAAGGTAACATTTACTTTAACCCTACTCCTGGGGCCGGTGGTGTAGTGCTTAAGGTGCTAGACTCATGATCGAGAGGTCATGGGGTCGAGCTAAGAACCCTTGCAAGGTCTTAACCACAAGTGTGCCTCTGTCCACCCAGAAGTATAAAAGGGTTCCAGAAAAAAAAAAAAAAAAAAAATCTAGCAGGCTAACTGTTAGACTCAGTGTTATGGGAGTGTAAACGTTACCCTCATTGCTCCCATAACGTTTTACTGATCTCTGAAGATAAGATGATTTAATCTGCCGTTGCTTTTCTTCCCCCATCCCGTCTTGGTGAGCTCGTACCCGTGATGGTCTCAGATTCCAGTTCCTGACTGATAAGGGAGACACCTGATGTCTTCCTGATGTTGTTGAAGTCTTCTGCTGCTGTCGTAGTTTTTCCACCTCACCCTTTGATGTGTGGTGTGTTTTTGGAGATGCTTTTCAAATTCAAATTTATTTGTCACGTACAAAATCATACACTGTACAATATGTAGTGAAATGCGTGTTATGACTGTCGTAAAAAAAATTGAAGAATAAAACCTATCAATGTCAAGAAGAAAAGAACAATAACAATAACTATTTAAAGGACTTTAGAGTTAAAGTCAATATAAATATAAAAATGTAAAAGTATATAAAACTAAAATATTTAAAATAAAAAAATATAAAATAAAATAGAAGTAAAATATGGCATACAGAAATATATATAGAATGAATTATAATTGCAGAATACAGAATAAATGCAATATGATGAAATTTAATGAAATATAAATACAATATAAATGCAGTGGCAATTTTATAGCACACTGTATGTAAAGTGACAAGTGTTTGCGTACAACCACCAGCTGAGGTGGAATGAATGTTTATGTGTAGGGGAGAGTCTACAAAGTCCAGGTACCAGTGTTCTGGTTCAGGGCCCGAATGGCCTGTGGGAAGAAGCTCCTCCTCATTCG
>JAOUQZ010084246.1:0-16999 GCA_028564935.1 Neosilurus hyrtlii
TATATATATATATATATATATATATATATATATAGAGAGAGAGAGAGAGAGAGAGAGAGAGAGAGAGAGAGAGAGGGCATCTTGTCTTTTAATAGCAGACTTCCATGCTGGATCAGTTCTTCATAGGGTCAGGAAAAAGGTGTGGGTGGATGCCACCCTTGATTTAGAGTTCGAAGGTCACAGATGTCAATGTTTTTCAAGGTCACAAAGGCCAAATTAGCAAAATAATGATATTTTCACACTTTGTGGGCATGTGGGTGAATTTTTTTTTTTATATATAACCTAAAAAGAGTCTAAACCAACTCTACCCGATGTATTTCAAATATAAAACCATAAAAACAAAGCCCTATGACAAGTATGGTGGCCATTTTTGTGCCTTCATTACCATAATACCTATTTTCATCAATATCTTCACAAGTAATTATGATATCTTAACAAAATTGTGGTCTATATTCATATTTTCATGGTCAAAGATAATCGTGGAACATCACAGAACATCACAGAATACATTTTAATTTATATGATGATATTAGTGTGGCCTTCAATTTAATATTGAAGGTCAAGAAAGTGGTCGGCATTATACCATAACATGGATTATTATGATATCCTAACAAAATTGTTGTCCATACCCATGTCTCACAGACGAAGATTTGGTGATATTTCAGGTTTCCGTTTGTTTCAAATCTAAATCAAGATTCAGACTTCTGTCAATCAGCATCTTTACGATGGACATCATCAGTAGATTGTATTGCACCAATAGGGCATAGTAATGCTGTTGCTGACATTCTGACATCTGATAGAAACTTGCCAAGCTTGCAACTGAACTTGTTTGTATTTTTTGTAATAGATAATTATTGTGACATAATTTCATTGTGAATATACATGTATAAGTTGGCAATGGTTTTATTGTGGTTTTAAATTCAAATGTTTGTACAATAGTCACACTTTGGTAATTTTAGTGGTTATTTAATTCACATTTGTGGGTTTTATTGTCACATTCAATACAATATATTTATTTATAATTTCAGTGGCAAAAATATTGGGGATGCTACACAAAAAATCATAAGGAATGCTAGGTTTCATAAGATGTTTATATTTGGGGGTTTAATACTGACAGTTATTCCATCATATTGACCTTGAAAATTTCATTGAAGGCCAAACTAATTGTATAATTATACTATCATATTATATATCATTTTGAACAATGAAAGCATGGGTACAAACAGCAATTTCATTAAGATTTTATAATTACTCATGTAATGGTATAATACCGACCACTGTCATAACCTTTAATATTACCTTAAAGGCTACACTAATACTATAATATAGGCCAAAAGGTATTCTGTGATGTTCTGTGATGTTCTGTAATGTTCTATGATGTTCTAGATGTCACCATTATAATTTTTGACCATAAAAACATGGGTATAACATACAATTTTGTTAAGATTTCATAATTACTTGTGAATATATTGACGAAAATAGGTATTATGGTAATGGTGGCAAAAAAATGGCCATGGATGAAATACTTGTCATAGGGCTTTGTTTTGTTTAATTTTACTTTTAAATGCATCAGGCAGAGTTGGTCCAGACTCTTTTTATCTTATATATCCAAACAGTTTCACTCATATGTACACAATGTATGAAAATATCTTTATTTCGCTATATGTTACCTTTGTGACCTTGAAAATGACCTTTAAACTCAAAATCAACGGTGGCATCCACCCATACATTTTTTCCTAACTCTATAAGGAATTTACCCTATATGGAATTGATCCAGCATAAATGCCTGCTATTAACAGACCAGCATATCTTGTAATATATGTCAAGACTGCCATATCAGATGGCAATCTTGTAATATATGTCAATGGGAGGGTCTCTTGCAGGCATTTGTGAAGTGGCCCATGATTATTTCCCACCATCGACCCTCTTCAGATGTTACAGCTTGAATTTTGCCAAATCACATTTCATGTTCTGCAGTAGATTTTTGTGTTTATCATCATTAACAGAGATCAGTGTCAGCACTTAAGTGACTCTTATCCTTAATGGAGATCAGGTTTGAGCAGTTATTTACCAACAAGCACAGTATCAGCAATATTTATACATATTGTTTATTATTGTCTGGGTTGTGCAGTATTATTGTACCTGTTATTAGGGCCAGTGTGGGACATAAAAATGTTAAATATAATGTTACATACTGTATGTAAAATTGTATTGTGACTAAAGAATGGAAAAGAAGACAAGTGTTATGTAACTAGGGGTGGCACGGTGGCGCAGTGGTTAGCACTTCCGCCTCACAGCAAGAAGGTCCTGGGTTCAATTCCAAGCTCGGGCGTTTCTGTGTGGAGTTTGCATGTTCTCCGTGTGCTTGCGTGAATCCTCCGGGTACTCCGGTTTCCTCCCACAGTCCAAAAATATGCACAGTAGGCTAATTGGCTGTACCAAATCACCCAGGTGTGAGTGTGAATGGTTGTGTGAGTGTTGGCCCTGTGATGGCCTGGTGAGCTGTCCAGGGTGTACCCCGCCCTCACCCAGAGTCGGCTGAGATGGGCGCCAGCCTCCCCACGACCCTAATTAGAATTAAGCGGTTCTGAAAATGAATGAATATTATGTAACTGGGATCTTTCATATGCGATCATTATCACAAGGTGATCAGTATTAGTATTTAGCAAACATACATAACCTAATGTAACGGAAGCTTTTCCCCCTTTTATGAATCATTACACTAAGTATTAAAAAAAGGGTAATTGGAACATGATGTGGGGTTATTTGGAATGATAACCAATATCTCATACTTGAACTGTTATATCATGTGTTAGGACTGACTGCAGAGGCTGGTGATCTTGCTGGTTTTATAGTGTTTGCACTTACCTGGGAAAAACTCCCTGTTACAGTCTGTGTTACTTAGCCACATTTAACTTTTTATTTTATTTCAATGTATTGCATGCAAACAAAATTTGTTGGGCACGAAACACATTTTGGTAGACACCTCAAAACGTTCAGTGACCTTTATTCATAATATATTACAAACTATGATATATCAGAAATTATGATAAAGCAGAATATTATAGTTTAAGGGGGTAAAATCAGTGATAAAAGTGTGCCAAGATTAAGTTCCAACTAACCCCAAGCAATCACTTGCCAAAAAACTGGATTTGGGCAAAACATGAAAATTAAGT
The DNA here is from genome assembly GCA_028564935.1 of Neosilurus hyrtlii. Lineage (NCBI taxonomy): Eukaryota > Metazoa > Chordata > Actinopteri > Siluriformes > Plotosidae > Neosilurus > Neosilurus hyrtlii. Next base: position 3,177 of record JAOUQZ010084246.1, read on the forward strand.
CCTTTACTATTAGTAATTCTACAGAAGGGACACTTTCACAGGATTTCTTTAATCAAAATATAATTATATTCTTACAAGGCTACGGTATGTTGTGTGGTGTATAATGAAGCTGCCAGTTGAGGAGCTGTCAAGCATCTGTTTCTCAGACTAGAGACTGTGTGCTTGCCCTCTTGCTCAGTTGTGCACCGGGTCTCTCACTTCTCTTTCAATCCTGGTTAGAGCTAGTTTGTGCTGTTATGTGAAGGGAGTGGTACACACCATTATATGATATCTTCAGTTTCTTTGCAGTTTCTAGCCTTCATTTCTCAGTACAAATACAGACTAATGAATTTTAGAAGGAAGTCCTTTTTCTGGGGGCAGTGATGGCCCGGTGGTAGGGTGCTGGATTACAACCCCACTATCACCAGTGCAGCTACCTGGGTTATCAAAGGCCAGCCACGTCTCTCACTGTCTGTGGTGAGAGGCTTTCATTCATTCATTCGTTCATTCATTTATTTTTATTAAATTTTTTTTGTGTGTGTATAAGTACATGTGTGTTTGTATATATTGGAATGTGTGTATATGAACGTATGTATGTGTATGCGTATGTATGCGTGTGTGTGTGTATGTGTGTGTGTATATATATATATACATATAAATACACCAGATTATCAAGAGGACTGCCATTCTGCTTGCTATAATAAGGCTGGTTTAAAAAATAAATAAACACAATAAATAAATTGTCCAAAAAAATGTCCATTCTATTCATTCATTTTCTGAAGCACTTATTCCTAATTAGGGTCGCAGGGAGGCTGGCGCCCATCTCATCCGACTCTGGGCGATCGCAGGGCAGAAACACGCTGAAGGCTATGCAGCCTACTGAATGAAACACGTTGAAGGCTATGTAGCCTCTTGATGGTTCTTTTACATGCCTCTCACCATAGACAGTGAGAGACGTGGCTGGCCTTTGATAACCCAGGTAGCTGCACTGGGGGGACAGCAGTGACAACCCGTTGATAGTGGGGTTTGAACCTCTGACCGTGGGATCAGTAATCTACCACCAGGCCACCTTGCCACCACTGCCCCTGAATGAAGGTCCTTTTCCGACTATTTTGAGTCTGCAGATATCCAACAAGCCGCACCTTTTTTATCTGTGCTGAACTTAACTATGTTTTCTAATTACCTATTATACTTTTAACTTTTAATTTAAATAATTTCTTATTCTGCTAAAGTTAAACTCTTTCCCTTACATCTTTCTCCAACTTATCAGTAAGTGCGATTAGTTTGGTCTGGTAGCTGCTCCGGTCGATATTTCTGAATTCGACTATTCCCGGAAGTTGATCTGAAGGGAGCTTACAGAGGCCAAAACAGAGAGGTGTGTGCTGGGAAAGAAAATACACCAACTACACAGGTAAAAGTGCTAATAATCATTTGCTTAGTGTTAAGAGACCCGGGTCAGGTTAAACCGAAACGGAACTATTAGATTTTTGTGTTGTATCTCCGTTTAGCTTGAAACCTAACGAGCAAATGTTTGAGAAATGATCTTAGCAACATCATTTAATATTAAAATATTTCCTTTACACAAGGCTGCTACAACGGTTACTTACCTTATTTATAGATTATCTTGATATTAATCCCCGGATTGTATAAAGTTTTGAAAAAATAAAGCTTAGCGTTAGATAAATGATTGAGGTGTTGGATATTGTCAGAGAGTTTGTTGATGTTGGGAGCCGCCATTTTCTTAGGATTGTTTTGGTTACATTTCCTGGAACCAGAAGTTTTCACAAATGTGCAAAACGAGTGATACAAAAACCTTCAGCAGTTATGAAGCCGGCAACAGACCAGTCTTTAGATAAGCAGAGAAAGCAGGTATTTAAAAAAGACAGATAGCCAACAGTTTGAAAACAACAATCAGAATAAAAGAAAATAAATGGACTTACTGTTGGGGATCTGACAGGTTCACTGTGCTCCTCTAAATATATTTCAGAAATAAATAAATTCCCAAGAATGATCATCACTTTAATTGCCAGGTCATGTGCTGGATTCTTCACAGTTAACCCAAATAAAATACTTTCATTATATAAATATTCAGCAAAAACCTTGACAAATGTACAGTGATAACACAGATGTACAGTTGTTTTAATGTTCATCACAAAATAAGCAATTGTGATTTTTGTGATTGTGAAAATTCCTCCGAGGGCTCAATGTGGTGAAGAAAGTACATAAAGAAATTAGCAGACTTAATCAGTCAAATAGTCATTTATCCTGAGGGCTATTTCCCGGACGCAGATTTAAGAAATTCCTGCTTAAAGAAAAAGCGAGGTTTGACCAAGTCTGGCCAGTGCATGTTGGTTTGCTATGATTCATGATGGTCAGGCTAGGAGGAAGAAGGATGGCTAGGTTAAATACATGCCATTTCCAGAAAGCTCTACCTCTTATACAGGTAGTCCCTGGGGAATGTCCATGGCCTGACCTATCCCAAAACATACTTTCCCATCAGAAATCTTCATCATCTAGGTTTATGACTAAATCAAGAAGAGGGCACGCCACTGTAGAAAAATAAACAGGTTGTTTCATGCACACTTTGTTCTAGATGCATGATATTTTCTTGGATTGTTGTCAAGGATGAGATCGGTGTCTTTATCCTCTTAAATAAAAGGTCCCCATCAGAAAAATTGCCAGTTTAAAAAAAAAAAGAGAAGAAAGAGATATATATTGAGATAATATTGTAAATGGTGTGCTGATTTAATTGGTGGCACAATGCTGATGTTGAATATTTAGGAATTACCTGAGGATATATGTAATATGGAACCCATCTGTTACAAGTCCAAGCTAATTTTAGTTTACCTCAGTTTAAGGTGCAGACTGATTAGATAATGTGGATGTCCCACTCCGATACTCAGTATTGGTATCTGGGCTGATTAATTAATACAAATCTTGTGTGTGAACAGAGGGCACATTAGCCAGCTGACATGCCCTTGGTCATGTCGTTGGTCCCTCTGCATGTTTAGCTGTACTGGTGCTTCAGTGCACTTTATTCAGTCCATGTTTTCATTAAGGATTTTTTCTCTAGCTGGTATTTTTCATTTTTCCCTTCAGGACTGTCCATGTGACCTTTTTACTTGAGAAAGAGTGATTTGCTAAAATCGGTTTGGATGCTGCCAGTGGCCTCTACACAAGTACACCCTGTGTGTTTAGCTCGGTTTCTGGGAAGAAGAAACTGTATCTCTCATGCAAATAATGTTAAGCATCGAGTCTATGGTTGCACCTCCTCTGCCCTGCAGCTCTCCAGCCAACTATCTACAGCCTCAGTAAAGAAACTTGAAAATGTAGCAAATAAAATTCCCCGAGAATACAAGACTCGACATTTTGTGGGATGCCAGTCTTGCTTAAAGTCACTTACTTCTGTTAATGCCAACTCTGTTCGTGTGTATTCAACAAATCAGCAATTGTCCACGAAGGACCAGAGCCAGCCCACCACCTGTAATCCTGAAGGTAGTGCCCCGTCCTGCTTTCCAGACGTCTTTTGCATGTGCTTTTATAATGGTGTGATTTAGTTTAGCAAATGATTTAAAAATTTATATCAACAGGATGAAGCCAGTTTGTTGATGCATAAGATAAACATGTATGTTTGTCTGGTTGAAAAGCACTAATGTTTCATCTGGATTTTAATGAGATTATAAATGTATATTGTAGTAAGGTTAATTTAAATAGGTTTTATGTATATAGCTCAGTGGACGTTAACACAAAGGCACAGCTTTACTTAAATCTAGATCTAAAATTTCAGTTCCAATTTAAAGCTTGGTTCCTAATGAGAAAGGAAGGGGAGAAGAAGCTCGTAGAGATGAAGACGAAAAAATCTCAAGGGGAAGCAGTTTCAAAAAGAAACCCCATTTTTATCTGGTTGACACTGGATAGTGTGATTATAAAAATTTCTCTTTTCTATACCTACGTACTACAGTCTGTAGTTGAAATAATAACCTGAATACAAGTATCAGAGTTTTTAACGACCATCATATCAAAGTGAAGTTTAATATCAACTGTTCAGTGAAGGAGACTGGAATGTAAACGGCAGTGTTTAATCTATCCAGGAAAGAAAATACACAGGCATCTTTTGTCCGTTTAAGCTGGATTAAAACATTTTCCCAGTTTGTCATCAGCAGCCGCACCCGGAAATTGGCTCTGTATCCAAAAAGAAAAAACCTTTTTATTGAAATTAAATGTATTTATTTATTTATTTTATGGGAAAACGCTCTCAAAATCTCGGCAGATGTCTCAGACAAGGTAAAAATGACACAAAAGGTGATTCCATGTTTGATGCTGTGATTCTGAGTTCGGTTTCAAAAGTTATATTTTCTAAAGAACATTTTTTTTGGAACTGCAAAGCTGCTGTTCTATAGACAGCTGTTCATAGTTTCAGATTTAATACATGTTAAATGTACACGTAAGATTCAGTCACTTTACCTACATTTAGCTTTAAAATAGCTTGGGCTTCGGCAGTCACCTTATTTCTCTATTTAAAAAACAAATAATACAAATAATAATAAAAACATGTGCCGCATTTAGTTTTCAAAACGTTCCGATGAGAAACCAGTGTTTTTTTTTAATCTGGCTTTTAAGTGGCCATCCTCATAAGAGTATCAAGTGAAATCTCCAAGCTTTAAATGAGGTATTGGGAATTATTAGGTAGTTCCTGGGGGTAGAAGGGCCTAAAATCACTGGTATCTTGCTAGGCAAGACTCCTTCCTTGCATTCGGAGAATGTATGATGGATCAATCTAGTCAGTATGCAGGTCACCTTCTGTTGAGATTATTGGCAGCTCTCAGATTGAGTGCATTACTGCCATCTGCAGGACTGGGGTGTGAATACCTTTGTTAAAATATAATTATGGTAAAAACTGCTTTTACTAAACTCAGCAGGCTATTTCACTGCACATTTTACCACTTTAGTTAGATCCACACTTTTCTTTGTGAAAACATGCTCCAGACTGAAGTCTACCTGTTAATCTCAGACCCCAGTTTAGGCTTGTGTGTCCTAGGTGCAGTTGTGTTACAAGATTTTCTCTTCCCAACTCCTTAGTGTGCATCAATGAAAATGTACAGCCTTGTACATGCTCTTAGGCTTGTTGGTGATTTAAGAATGGCCCTCAATTGCATCCATGAAAATTCTCGAAATGAAGGGTTTGATTCTTGGTAGAATCTAAAGGGTGCTAGAACTCAGCGCAATCTTTTGGTGAGATTTAATGATGGATCCTTGAAATGCAGTATTTAAGGGATCCACCCTGTGTCTGACTTCCTTCTAATTGGAAGGTTGTTTCATAACTGTGGGGCATTGTTAGAGAAATATCTACCCTTGCTGCAGATTTCAATACTCATGGTACCAATAAAAGACCTAATCCTTTGAATTACCTACTGGAACATGCAGACAGCAAGCCGTGACTATAATACAAGCCACAGGTTGCAAATGCAACTAAAAGACACAAAGTTTGTTTAGGTAGAGCATCATGAGACCATTCACTACTTAAAAAAATCTATTAAAATTTTTATCAGGGGCCAGTGATATGATATGACACATTTTATGGTTCTGTCGTTTTATGGACTAACTGGAGTTTGGTTATAAATCTACTGGAACATGCAGACTGCAAGGCATGACTAATACAAGCTAGAAGTCGATGAAAGCATGAACTAGTTTTCCCTGCATCCTGTAGCAATGTATTTCATGTATATCAGTGTCTCTGATAAGTAAGTAAGAATCTTTTTTTAATTTTTTTTGAGCTTTAAAAGAGAGACCGGAGTCAATAATCACACTGAGGTGTTTTTACTGTTGCCCTGAGTTACTTGTAAGTGGACGCATTACTTACAGCTCCATAGACCAAGTACAAGTACTTCTGTTTTGTCCGATTTAAGCAGAAGGAAATTACTGAGTGTTTAGTCTCTCACGTCCTTTACATAGAGCTCGATTGAAATAAGTTGTCTGTCATGTGGTTTAGTGGAAAAAAAACTTTTTTTTTTTTTTTTTTTTTCTGCAGCTCCATCGTCCACCGTGGAGGCAAAGACAACTAACGTGGACATGTGGTCACTCAGCCTCGGAGCGGTGGGTGCTGCCATTGCCAGCATAATTCTGGCTAACACAGATTTTTTCCTGACCAAGCCTGACTCTGCTACTCTAAGCTATCTGGGGGATGCTGACCTCAAAACCACTGAAGGAGGTGAGTGGAATTCCATATCTTTATCCATATGTGCATCAACAGTAGGAGTGGGCAATGTGAAAGGTGATGATCTAACATTCCATGTTGGAATTCTTCTTACGGTCCAGATTTTGTCAATACTGCTACACTGATGTCTGATACTTCACAGGAAGAAGTATTTCATATTAATCACAAGAATGCCTTGTGTCTGAAGTAACAAAAAAAAAGGCAGTGTGAACAGTTGTATTTTCATGATTGAATATCTTATGTACTGATTGTAGGCCTGGCTGTAAAGGCTACTGCCAAAAAAATCACTGTCTTAGTCACCCAGCTGGGCTTATTACAATGTATGTATGTATATATAAGCTTCAGTACTTTATAAAAAATATTGGTATAAATGGTGTAGATAGAAAAGATTCATTTTTATTTGGAAAAAGGGAAATCCTGGAAGTAGGAAGAGTTGAGCCGTCTGCTGGTTCGGATAGAGTTTTTATTTATTTATTTTTTTTAGCATGTAAGAATGTAAATGTTAACATGATCACTAACACCTTATGGTGAAGCAGTGCTCTTTTAATGTATTCATACTTAAAGGGGTGCTATAGTACTAGAATAAATAACTTTTACCATTATTAGTACTGAATACTACACTAATTTAATACACAATTAAACAGAGGCTCGGCCCCAGTATCCAATAACAGACCGGCGCCATTCCTGTCGAGCAGACCACTCAAAAGGAGACTATGACGTAGTATGACCTTCACTTCCGCTTGTGGCCAAAATTTTCCTTTTGCTCCTTGTGATTGGATTTGTGTGTCAGCTTCATTGCGATTGATTTGTTGTTACAGTGCCACATTGTGCTGCCTTTGTCTGTCTCAACCACCCAGGGAGGCACAATAGAACTGCTTATCATTTTCCGTTTCAGGTGAAACTGTGGGCTGTAGTGCACTAGGTTTGCAGTTGACACTATTATTGTATACCCTATTTAGTGCACTTATAGTGGGAGCCAGTTGAGGTTTGGAAGTCACCCCAAAAAGGCCCCGTGGCGTGTTGTTTTTAGTAAGCAGAGCTATTTGTCTGCATCAAAGTAAACTAATGAAGTCTGATGAGGTTCTAAACGCTTTGGGATGTTGGTTGTAGTATGTAAATCCGTTTATTTATTTAGACTTATGTGCAGTGGACTTGTTTGTAAAGAAGTTAAAAGTGTGTGGAAGTGTTTCAGGAAAGTCCTGATGAAGCACGTCAGGGAAGTGCTGGTGTATATACACACTCATGCAGGCATTGTTTTGGCTGATAGCATGGGTATTCCTTTAAATTGGCAAAGTGCAAGATCTTACAAAAGTGGTGGTGCCATAGGTGTTATTCAGAGAGGAAGTACATATAAATAACAGAACACACCCGGAACGAAGACGAGGATATAAAAAACACAGATTAGTCAGAATGATACCTCACACGGGCGGTTTGTGCCTTCTAGTACTATAGTAATGTACTGTTAGTGTATACTTCCATTTTAAATCACTCTTCACACAAAAGCACAAAATTACCAGGGACTTTCTGACCTGTTGTTTAATTTGATTTGCCCTCCTCTGCCTCTGAATTCATGAAGATGATGCAGAAGCGTTTTCAGGAATGCTTTTATAAGGCAAACAGCATGAAAATCATTTCATCATTTAAGATGCAGTGGATTCCGTTCCGAAGGTGAACTGCGTGTCCGGGAACTTTCAAGTCGGGTCAAATTTCACAGTTGTTGCAATCGCAACAATCTTTGTTTTCCTGTCCCTTCGGTTCAAGGCAGCATTTTCTTTTGTGCGCCTGATTGATACTTGGGCCTGGTGCTTGCTGTTTCCTCGCATTGTCCGCGTTCTCCCTCGCGAAATCGGCTGGCCATATATCCCTGTATAACTTCTTTCCGCTGAGGATCCATTAAGTGTTAACTGTGTATTTCACTTGAATACAGCTTAAAAACATGCTGTGTGCTAGCACTGCAGGCACTCGCCTACTGACCGCCATTCTATTGTTGTTGTTGCATGTATTGTGTTTGACTTCATTATACCATGTAATCTCAAGGCATGTCGCTGTAAACTCGTGTTAAGATGGCTGCCCCCACAATCGGCTAAAGGCATCACAAATTGATACATTTTGCTGCAAAACCTTTTTTAACACCGTTTGTTACGAAATTATATCTGGAAACCTATTTATATATGTGAAATATTGCTCTCTGTCGAAAAGCAGTAAACCCGATAGCCCCTCTTTAAAAGAGTTGCACTTTTTCTGCATTTAGATGAGAAGGTGTTTAAAGCTCGAACCCTGTGGGAGACGTCCGGAGCAGTGATCATGGCTGTACGGCGGCCTGGATGATTTTTGTGCAGAGAGGTAGTCTTGATACATGAGCCTGTTCCTGAGTTTGCTGAAGAACGCTGTGGTCACTGTTGATTATTTGCTGTTGTCTCTCTGCAGGAAGCTGCTGAGCTGTCCTCTCTGAAGCCCCAGCTGGACAAGCTCGGGGTTCCTTTGTATGCTGTGGTCAAAGAGAACATTGGTACAGAACTTGATGATTTCAAACCACACTTTGCTGGCGATGTCTTCCTGGATGAAAAGGTTAGAAGGGCTGATGATCGTTTCGGTTGTTTAGGTTCTGTGAGAAAGAAAATATACACTTGAACCATCCAATCATCCATAGCACCATCCGCTTTATTAGGAACACCTGTACACCTGCTCAGTTCTGCGGGTATCCCGTCAGCCAATCCTGTGTCAGGAGCAAAGGGAATAAAATCATGCAGGTACCCATGAACAGCTTCAGGTAATATTAACGTAACATTTACATTTGCGTGGCTTTAACTGTGGCGTGATTGTTGGTAGCTGAGGTTAGTTAGAGGATTTCAGAAACTGCTGATGTTTAGGGAATTTTACACTTTACAGACTGCTGTGTGAATATCTTAGTACAGCAGTTTCTGAAATACCAAAACTAGCTCATCGGGAACCAATAACCAGCTCACATTTCCAACATTCTGATTTGTTCTGAACATGAACCGAAGCCCTGCTTGATTTTATACATTGTGCTGCTGCCACATGATTGGCTACTTGGATAATCCAATAAGTGAGATGTGTAGGTGTTCCTATTAAAGTGGACGGTGAGTGTATATCAGAATATTTCCTGTAGAAATATCCCCTTTATGTACTGAAAGAAGAATGCATGTATATTAATGTTTATACATGGTTACAGCAAATATTCTATGGTCCTACCCTGAGGAGAATGGCTGGTCTTGGCTTTATTCGTCTGGGAGTTTGGCAGAACTTCATAAGGGCCTGGAGGTCGGGTTATGAGGGGAACATGATTGGAGAGGGATTCATCCTGGGTGGGGTGTTTGTCATTGGATCTGGCAAGCAGGTAAAGTTTGTAGGACATACAATATATGGTAGTTTGTGTAGAACTAAAATATGCACCTGGTCATCACACTCATATGTCAGCTTTTCCAAAACTGTTGTTTTAAAGTTGGTTTGATGTAATAAATTATATAACGTGTTTATATACTGTTAAAATTTCCCTTCACTGTAACCACTGCGCCACCGTGCTGCCCACGTCATGTGCATCAGCCCTCCTCAGCCAACATCACTTCCTGAACTTATCAAGTTATTCAAATAAATTCTGTTTTGCTGTTAAAAAATGCAACTTGCAAAACCAAAAAAGACACCTCGTTGTTAAAAATCTGGTGAATATTGGTGGCGATATGAAGGTTTCAAGTCGTCGATTTTGGCCCCCTTGTGTAACGCGTGGCAGGCTTGATTAAGTGCAGTGCAGATGGTCCTGTCACCTCGAAACTTAAATACATCATTCACACTTCATTTTTCATAAACAGGTCAGTGGCTTTGATAAACAGTGGTTGTGTCAAAAACTTACCTTTAACTTTGAATCGCTTGAAAATAGTCGACTAAGAAATTGACCGATTTCTTCCGGGTAAAAAACGGAGACGGTACAGTTAATATATTTAATATGGCGGTGGTTTCCAGCCAATTGAAGCAGAGTTGGCCTGGAAGAGCTAGATTTTCGTACACAAGGGAATCGGGGCATTTAAAAAGTGATGATGTCATTGCCCCATCACTTGCGTGCACGACTGATGGATCACACTTCCAAGAAATTACTTGTGACTCAGTGAGCACAGCCATGACTCAAACTCTAATGTAAAGCCTTTCCAACAGCAAAGGGTGCTAAATCTGGAATGGGAGGTTTAAAAAACACATGGGTTTGATGGTTAGGTGTCCACAGACTTTTGACCACATTATGCTATACTAAAACTCAGATAAAAGCATTAATACAGGATTTTTACTCAGATTGTGAGACTTTTCTGCTGTTTAATGTTCTACTTTTCTGTCGATCATAGGGGATTCTTCTGGAGCATCGGGAGAAAGAATTTGGAGACAAAGTCAGTAATGCATCGGTTTTGGAGGCAGCGAAGAACATATTTCAGAAATAGATGATTTTTTTGTATGATCCAGGGATTATCTGTAGATTATAAGCAGTTTACTAAAACAGAACAAAGCACAAAGTACTAATGAATCATTTAAGGAGCAACAGATCAAATATTCATACGTCTAACCTCATTGTTTCCTCTAATTCTTAGGAAAGCACATGATGTATAGTGTTCTGGACAGTAAGCAGAGTTTCAGTAATTGTATTGTTTACACCATTCTGCTACAGAGTTCATGTTTGTGCACTGTTGTTACACTTTAGAAGTTATTGTATTGCTCTCCTTCACTCAGTCAGGTTCTGCTTGGTGTGTGACTGTGGCTTGGTTTGTGTGTTTTAATGACGGTCTGGCTCTAAACTCCTTTCGTGAATGAGTAGACTTGAAGCCTAACACACTTTCCTTCTCTGCAATTTTGGTTAGTGGACAAAGATCCTGTACCAAGTGGAGTGAGTGTGTGCTTACAATAAAAACAGCAGTCATAAAAAATGGGATTTTTATTTGACAAGCTGACAGACCTCAATTCTTACACTCAGCATTCTCATTTTGAATCCAGGAGGAAATGACTTTTGGTTTCTGATCACGCAATAACACCTCCAGCTAGCATGTTAACACAATCCCTCATAACATCAGGCGAGTAAATCTGACTGGTGGCGTAAACACATGTTTACTGACCTTTCGTGTGTTATGGGGATTCGGCCACACGCATGTCTGACTTGAAGACGAAGTTGAACTTCTGATTAGATCCCGGCTTTAGACCTATTGAAAAGTTCCTGTCTATGTAAATGTAAAGACTATTGTAATATTACTTTACTTCCGTACAATAGGCTCTCAAATGTCTACTTGTAATATGAACAATATATAGCTCATGTGAAAGGGAATGACTTGCTAGGACCGAGCAGGCACTGCAAACAGACACACACAATGTCCTGTGGAACAAAAATCAGCACATCACAGTCTCTTCCGAGCAGCTCACACAAAAGGTAAAAATGTATCGTAACTACTGTACTGCTGATTGTAAAATGTTTTATTTGGAACAAGTTACAATCGTAGACAGCGTTAACCTCATACCTTAAAGGATTTTAATGAGACCAAACGGGTGATATTGTAAACTTGTGCTGAAACTTTATTAGTCAGCGGTTAGATACACACTGTGACTGGGTACAGTACATTCAGATGAGTCTGAAGGCAACAGTTCAGAATGTGTTCACTTCTTAACACATGATTCATTCACATGTGTCGAAACAGTAGCGCTGGAGTGTTTGTGCCATTCCTAACCTAATAAGAATTACATTTAAATTAGGATTTATTTCTGAAAACATTCAGATTATTAAATGAAGGTTTTATGCTTGTTATCCAAAACAATAGATTGGTGAAAAGAAATTCAGTTCAGTGTTTGGTGAATCAGCCCAACTGGTGAGCATGAATAGATGAAAAGGTGGTCTACTGCCATTCTGTTCACATCAAATCTTATACAACACAGTTCAAGAAAAAAGAAACAGCTCACAGACACAACTTACATAATGTTAACACCTCACTATAATACTTTATGTACTAAATGTTTGATCATGTACGCTCTAAACAGAACAGTAATTGCAGAAAGGTCTTTGTAATCTTATACAGTGTTATCATATTTTTGGTACATCAATCAGAACAACCACAATCTATCACATGAACAATTTAATGTTGCATAAATCAGAGCTTAGTTTAGAACTATATAAGCACACAGAGCGATGTGAGCAAGTGGACGTTTCTAAACAAATACACATTTCAGTGCATGTTTTACATCTATCTATGTACATTTATAGAATTTAAGCTACAAAGAGTCCGATTTGTCAGCAGTCCACTTTTCTGCTGGGGTCCAAGCAATATATATGTATAAATTATAATCATTGTAGAATTAAAACAATAGGTCATGCTTCTGTGACTTCATAAAATATAAAATCCACCATTCAATTTCTAGCTGTTAGATACATATCTTCATGAAGGCCTGACATTTTTTACCATTAGACACCACATTCAGCAGCAGGCTTGACTCTCAAGAGTCAATCTCTACCTATAGTGTAACACATACTGTACTGTATATGCACCTCTCAAATCATATTAGTTAAAAACCACACACGATTAAACACACCCTAACAGTATGACTACCAACACAAGCACCAATAAGTTCATGTCTGGATGTGTTTACAGAGGACTGTATCAATTTCAACGTTCCTATCCACTGGAGTTTATTCCATCAGTGCTGCAAGCATGGTAAGGGATAAGAGCACTTCGATTACAAGCATGGGAGCATGCCAGATGTGATCTTTAATACGGGACCAAAATAATCCCATGCCTCATAGTTGATTCTTCTAGACCATTTGTTGTAACGAGACACTTAAACTCTGGACAGATGTTTGGTCTGGAAAGTTAAGTATAAATATTGGAGGTCTAAACACACCAACAAATACACACATCAAGTATTCTTGCAAACAGAATAAATAAGGATAAATAGATTTCATATGAAAAATATAACTTGGGATTCCATACATTAGTATTAGCACATGAGGGATTTGTGATCAGAAACACAGAGGGTAATAAAAACCTCTAACATCCACATAACATGATCATCTGCTTTAGACACGTCAGTCATGATTGCATATAATCTTGAGGGAAAGTGCAGGTCGTACAACACACCAATTTTATACAGAAAACAAAAACCAAAAAAAATAAAAATAAAAACATCATTTCATATTTACTCTTCAAGTTGTGCCCACTGAGCTCCATGAGAGCAAAATACTAACAGCAGTTTGGACTTGAAGCAAAGGTCCCCTACAAACCCTTGTTGAAATAAACCACAGTTGTGTTAGGGCTGCTCTGCTGTATCCTCTCCTGCAGCTCAGGCTCCAGATTGCTCACCTTCATAGAACTACACACACACACACACACCAACAACCTATTAGTGGGTCACAATTTTTAGAAATACAGGCAGTCCCTGGGTTACAAACATCCCACTTATGTACAACTCCTACTTATGAATGGACTGCTAGGCTTATTACAAAAAGGGGTAGATACAATGGGAGATAAAGTGGTACTGAACACACACTAATTTGTGATGTGAATCAAGACGTGGGCAGCAGTGGTTAGCACGTCCGCCTCACAGCAAGAAGGTCCTGGGTTCGATTCCCAGCTCGGGCGTTTATGTGTGGAGTTTG